>CAUYQG010183868.1:0-27847 GCA_963574415.1 Tarsius wallacei
CGCGCGCCTGTAGTTCCAGCTACTTGGAAGGCTGAGGCGGAAGGATCGCCAGAGCCCAGCAGGTCGAGGCTGCGGTGGCCGGGAGCGGCCACTGCACTCCAGTCTGGGCGACAGAGTGAGACTCCAACTCAAAAAAAAAAATGTGTATACATTTTTGGGGTACCCTCTGTATATAAAACAAACGTGAGAAAAATTATTAAAGGGTAAGAAAAGAATGTAAAGTGGCTAGGGAACTAAGATTCCTAGGAAAAACACTGTGGCAATGTCCTTACTTTTTTTTTTTATTTTTTTTTTATTTTTGCCTCATTCATCCCAGACTGAGTGCTGAGAAATTCAACAGTCCAGAAATACCCATGAATGTAGAACAAAAAAAGGCCCTACAGAAGCCTGTTCTCACTAGCTAAAGGACAATGAAAGGAAACATCTAGTAAGTGAGAAAACTTTGCCGTAATTACAATCCTACTGCAAACACCACATGAAAAATAGCGATCCCACTCCTACATCGTCAGCAAAAACAAAATGGAGATCCTGGACTTCACTTTTGCTCTGCTGCAAAAAGACAAACTTCTTCCTTCATACCCTCCACCAGAAAGATGTCAGAGAAGAACTAATGTTGAGCTGGCACTTTTATCACTTTTATCACTGCCTGATGGTAATAGGGCACCCTCCTCATGGCACCAATGGAGATGACAAGAACAACCTGGACTTCTATACCACAACTGGCAGTCAAGAGGCATCCCTCCCCACTGGTGTGATGTCAGAAGAAGCACACTGAAGACCTATAACATGAACCACAACTAAGCAGTGAGGAGAATCCCTTTCTGCAGTGTCAGTGGAGGGCACATGAAGAGCAATAAAGAAATGTCCCTCCCCCAACAGGACAGAATTATGTCAGTAAAGACCTAGTGCAGGGCCTGTCCTTCCACTCCCATGCAGCAGTAATGAGGTACCTTTCTCACCATGTTATGTCAATGTGGGTTGAGTGAGGAACCTGGACTTCAACTCTCACCTGGTATAAAAAAGGCAGCACTCCTCCTCCCTAACCAGTATGGTTCTAGAATAAGCCAGCTAGCATAAAGGATTTAAATAAAGTCAAATGTTTTATAAAATAATACCCTGTCTATCCAGGATACAATATAAATCACTTGTCATGCAAAGAACCAATTTCATCTTGAATGAGAAATGCAATTCAAAATATGCCACCATGAATGTAATACAAACATTGAAATTGTTCAACAATTTTAAAGCAGTCATCATAAATATACTGAATGAGCAATGATGAAATAGATTAAAAATAAATGAAAATTAGTCTTAAAAAAGAAATAAAACATCCCAGCAAAAAAGAGATATAAAGGAAAAAAAGTATATTTTAGAACTGAAACATACATAAACCAAACTAAAACAACCACAGAATACAGATAAAACAGGAAAGAGTTAGAAAACTTAAAAATAAAAAAAATCGAAATTACTTGACATTAACAGAGAGAAAACAGAATGAAAAAAAAAAGAACACTGTAAAAAAACTATGCAACCAAAACAAAAGCTCTAACAGTTGTGACTTCAGACATCGGCGATCCAGAAGGGAAAAATATGAGTGTGTAGTTGATGAACAATATTTGAATAAATAATAGCTGAAAGTTTCCCAATTCTGATCAAAAACATAATAGGCCTACATACTCAAGAATTTGAATGAACTGGAAAAAGATAAACCCAAAGGAATCCATATGAACACATATCATAATTAAACTTTTGAACATTACAGAAGTCTTTTTAAAATCAGAGAAAAAAACACATTACTTAGAGGAAAATAACAACTCAAATGACAACAGTTTTCTCATTAGAAACCATGGAGGCCAGTAGGCAGTGAGATGACATACTCAATGTGTTAAAAGAAAGACTGTCAACAAGTTTCTACAGTCAGTAAAAGAAATATTTTTTAAAATGAAGGAAAAATTAAGATACTACTAGATAAACAAAAGCAGAGAATTCATTATTGGCAGACCTACCCTGCAAGAAAAAAATCTAGCAATTCAAAGGGGTTCTTTAGGGAAAAATGAAAAGATACTAGACAATAACTTAAACCCACACACACAAAATAGAATTTCAGTAAAGTTAACTGCATAAGTAAATATAAAAGATTTTACATAAATGTATTTTTGTTTGTAGCTGTTTTCATTTTCTATATGATTTTAAAACACACCTGCAGAAAGCAATAATTATAAAAATTTGTTGATTGGCATATAATATATAAAGATGTAATTTATGTGACAATAATAACATGACAGAGGGTGGAGAAAATGAAACTAAATTTTGTATACTATTGAAATTAAGTTGGTATTAATTCAAACTACATGCTTGTAGTTAAAATGTTTATTATATTCTGCAGGAAATCTGTAAAAAAAAGTAACTTGAAAAATATGTTGTAAAAAAAACCAAGAAAATTAAAGTGGTATACTCCAAAAATATATATATATATATTTTAACACAAAAGAAAAGCAGTAATGAAAGAATAGGAGAACCAAAAGTTGTGACATATGGAAAACAAATAGAAAAATGTCTGATATAAATCCTACTTTATTATAGGCTATATTACAGTAAGTGGACATAAAGCTGCAATTAAAGCGGAGATTGGCAAAATGGATATTAAAATGACCCAACTTTGTGCTGTCTAGAAGACACACACTTCAGATTCAAATACAGTATAGTTTGAAAGTAAAAGTATGGAGAAAGATATACTATAGTAACCAAAAGAGAGTTACAATGACTGTACTAATCTCGGACTAAGTAAACTTTAAAACAAACATTGTTCCTAGAAAAAAATACATTGTATAATGACAAGAGTCAATCATAAAAACAATTATGAACATATATTTACCAAACCGAAAAAGCCTCCAATCTGACAGAATTGAAGGGAAAATTAAAAAATAATAGTTAGACATTTTATGACCCCATTTTCAATAACAACAATTAGACAGATCAACAAATAAATAAAATACTCAAATAACCCTAAAAACCACTAGACTTAGTAAATGTCTACATAAAACTCCACCTAACTACGGAAGAAACAAACATTGTTTTCAGGTGTGCATAAATCTCATCTCAATAAATGTAAAAGAACTGAAATAATAAAGCAGTGTGATCCCCAAACACAATGGAATAAAATCAGAAGTCAATAAGAGAGGGAAATTTCAGAAATTCACAAAGGTACAGAAATTAAAGAACACACTCTTAACAAGTGGGTTGAAGAAGATATCACAAGAAAAATTAGTGAATAGCCGGGCTCGGTGGCTCAGGCTGTAATCCCGCGCCTTGGGAGGCTGAGGTGAGTGGATTGCCTGAGCCTGCGGGTTCGAGACCCGCCTGGGCAGGCGAAACCTCATCTCTACAATAAATCAAAAAAAAAAAAAAAAAATTAGCAGGGCGTGGTAGCACGCGCCTGTAGTTCCAGCTACTTGGAAGGCTGAGGTGGAAGGATCACCGGAGCCCAGCAGGTCGAGGCTGCGGTGGCCGGGAGTGGCCGCTGCACTCCAGTCTGGGCGATCGAGTGGGACTCCAACTCAAAAAAAAAAAAAAAAAAGAAAACTACATAAGAGGAAATTTTGAATTATGTTAGTTATGATGGTAGTAGGGGCATAAAAAAGTATAAGTTCTTTTTCTCCCATTTTCCTGGGTATCTACAATATGATGGTAATAGTTTTGTGAAGAACACTATGTGAACATTAGAATGAACCACCAACACTCTAAATAGTAATAGTAAAAATGTTAAACAAACTAATGATGGAAAGGAATCTACAGTTTGACTGCTTATTTTTATTTATTCCCCAATCTTGTAGCCTATTTGCTTAAATTAGAACATAATCTAAACACACTAACCAAAGATTAATTAAGCAAAGTTCGCCTAGACTTTTGGAATATTGATTCATCCATTCAACAAATTGGTGCCAAGTGCTTCCTCTGTGCTAGGTAGTCACGTAAAGGTTGAACTACAGTGATAGCCAAAAGCTTATTTTCTTGGAGTTTACAATCTACTAAAGGGAATATGAAATTACAAGTATTATGTATTGTCAAGGAGTGACGAGCACTCTGAAGA
The DNA here is from genome assembly GCA_963574415.1 of Tarsius wallacei. Taxonomy (NCBI): domain Eukaryota; kingdom Metazoa; phylum Chordata; class Mammalia; order Primates; family Tarsiidae; genus Tarsius; species Tarsius wallacei. Next base: position 4,091 of record CAUYQG010183868.1, read on the forward strand.
GAAACCAAACAACAGGGTTAGGAGATAAAGTCAGGGAGTGGGAGTATGGTTTTAGAGAAATGCGTTCATGGAAGTCCTGTCCGGGAGGTGACGGTTTCACAGATACCTAAATGAAGAGTGATCAGGTGACTGAAACAAGGGTATGGACGGCCACATTCTAAGCCTTGGTCCTACTACTGCTTAAGCAACTTGTAACTTAATTCACAAGCCCTTAAGTTCTTTAAATTGACCCTGTATGTTTCTTTTAAATTAACGCCTCCAGATTGCATTTGCTTCTCTCTTAGTACTCGGTAAATCAGAGTATGACATCCTGCTGCTCAAAGCCTGCAGTGGCTTCCCATCTCACTCAGGGAAATTCGAGGTTTCTGGGCCAGCTTACAAAGCCCTAACACAGTCTGCCCTCTAACCCCTAACAAACGTTAGGAGCTTAACCTTCTCCTAATTCCCTCTCCCTGACACAACTTCAGCCCTGCTTTCTAGCTCTTCAGGTTTGCATTGACCACTCCATCTTCTAGAACCCTCCTCCCCCAGATATCCTCATGGTTAGTTAGCTCCTTGTCTTGGCTCAGGTGCCACATTTTTTTTTTTTTTTTTTTGAGACAGGGTTTCTCTCTGTTTCCCAGGCTGCCAGGCTAGAGTGCAAAGGTACAATCATAACTCACTATAACCTCAAACTCTTGGGCTTGAGGGATCCTCCTACCTCAGCTTTCTAACTAGCTAGGACTACAGGCATACACCACCCTGCCCAGCTAATTGTTGTTGTTTTTTTTAATTCCTGTGGAGCCGAGGGTCTCATTATGTTGCCCAGGCAGATCACAAACTCCTGGTTTCAAGCAATCCTCCCACATCAGCCTCCCAAAGTGCTGGCATTACAGGTTTGAGCCACCATGCCTGGCACTGAGTGTCATCTTCTTAATGAGAACTTACCCTAGTTTAAAATTAATGTTGTCTTCTTTAAGTTCTTAGGTCCCTTACCCTCCTTAACTGTTTTCTTCTTTTTTTTCTATCTCTTATCACTTTTAAACATGCTTTCTACATTGAGTATCGTGTTAATTTTTTCTTACTGAAAGTAAACTCCACCAGACAGGGCAGAGGCCTTTGTCTGGTTTGTTCACTGATGTAGCCCAAGTGTCTACATCAGTGCCTGGGGCAAAGTTGATATTCAGCAAATGCTTATTAAAAGAGCAAGTCTGAAACTATTTTTGCATTACTTGGCTTATGCACCTGTACTGCCAAACTCCAGAGCACTAGGTACACTGGTTCCCCCTTATTTATTCAGTTTTATGGTCCATGAAACTGTATTACCAGTTATGTAAATAGGTAATATTCTGTTACATATATATGCATATGTATGTGTATATACATATATATGTTTGTATGTGTATATATATGCCAACAATCTACTTTCAGATAGCATGGGTATGTTTAATTCACATGAACGTGTCCCTTGTCAGAAGGGGTGGAAAAGGAAGACCACCTCTCTACCATTGGGTGAAATGGCATTATCCCTGCATGTTAGACAGTTCTACCCCCTAAATGTGACTGCCTGCAGTGATATAGCTGAGGCTACTGCAGTTCATCTAGTAGTTTCCACCGCAGTACCCCTAGACCTGGGGGAAGAGATAATCCTACAGAGAGGGGAGAGAAGATCCGGAGGGTGCTTATCCTGCAAGGAGAGAACAGAACTGTCAGCATGCCAGCGAGCAACTTCACTTCCCATTGTATGCTGGGAATTAGAGATAACATTTCACAACAAATAATAAAGTGTATTGAGGTTTTCTTCCCCCCCTTTATCAGACTGAAGCAACATTTCGGAAGGTATTATTTTTAATTATAAACACAAACAGAAGCTTTCTGAAATGGACAACTCTTTTACACAGAGGTTGCATTTTTCCTTCTCTGACATTCAAAAGGTAAAAGCCTGATATTTAAATTAAAAGGTTGTCATATTTTAAAAATTAAAATTAAAAACTTTCCTCTGCATTGGAGAAGACAAATGTAGGCTTGAACCTTCTTAAATCCTGTGGTTTATCTGGCATTCCAGGTGCATAGACTTTTAAAGTTTTGAAGTTTATAGAAAATGCTTTTTACAGCCTTTAGCAGGCACTGTTGTTTGTCATATCTTTAGCTATTTCTGGCGTCTCACCCAGCAATGGCATCTTCTGAAAGCTGTGATTTGTAGTAACTGTGTGAAAATGAAAAGAGTGTTTACTTTTAGCATCAGCAGCATATAATCATTTGTGTAGCACCTAAACACTTAATACAATGGGTTTACCTAGTCTTGCTTTTGAAACAAAATCCACCCTTTAAAATGTAAAGACATCAAATTGAGACAGATGGAAAGTGGCTTAAACCATAAAGAGAGATTGTGATAAAAATTATCTTGAGTAGCACTGTTCTCTCAGAAAACCACTATCGCAAGCCAAAAGAATCCATGAAATAATAATAATAGTTATTATTATTTATAATATAATAGTTACTATATTATTATAGTAATGAACATTCCCCAGTAATTATATTCATTCGTTGTGTATTTGTGAGTACGTGTTATGTCGTGGGCACCATTCTGGGCGCCAGGAATACAAGGAAGGTCAGGCCAGTCATCCCTGAGCAATAGGACTTACAGTCCTGGCAAAAGATGTAAGCAGCTTTGCAGTTATAATGGGGAAAGCATAGAGTTTTCATGTGGTGCCCACCCAGGTCTGGGGACTTAAGGAAGGCATCTGGGAAGGAATGGTGCTTAGAGGAAAGCCACAGGATGAGAACAAATTATCCCAGGGAAGATGGAATGGGTAAGGAGAATGTTACATGCTGATGGACTAGCACAGTTGGAGGTACTACGTTGGGAATAAGTGAAAGGGATTGTGAGAATGTCCAGCATGTCTGGAAGGTTAGGGAATCAGGGCTGATGATGCAGTCTGGAAACTATTGTTTATTTATTTATTTATTTTTTTGAGTCAGAGTCTCACTCTGTTGCCCAGACTGGAGTGCAGTGGTACGCTCACGGCCATCGACCTGCTGGGGCAGGCAATCCTTCGGCTTCAGCCTTCCAAGTAGCTGGAACTACAGGTGCATGCTACCATTACCGGCTAATTTTTTTATATATTGTAGAGATGAGGTCCCATCAAGTTGCCCAGACTGGTCTTGAACCCCTGGGCTCAGGCAGTCCTCTCACCTCAGTCTCCCAAAGTGAGCCACTGTGCCCAGCTATTGTTTATTCTTTCTCTTGAGAACAGCAAGGAGCTGGGAAAGGTTTTCTATAGGATCACATGTGCAGCCTCATCATTCTGCCTGCAGGAAAGACTGACTTGCAGGGAGGCTAAAGCATGAGTCAGACAGACTAATTAGTCCTGGGATTCAGATGATGCAGTGGTGTAATGGGAACAAGAAGAGTAGGCTTTGGGAGAAGAAGAGAGAGGGGACAGATTAGAGAGTTATAGGACCTTGTGACATCTTAGGTTTGGGGGAGTAAAGGAATAGGCAGGGCGGATACTTAAGAATTTGGCTTGCATGACTGCGTGGGCCATACAGGGATCATTCCCTAAGTTGGGAGCCCAAGGTAAGTGAGTTTAGGACACAAAATATCGTGATGATTTGGCTCCACTGAGTTAGAGATGCCCAAATGTCTAAAAACCACTAAATAGACAAATGTGAAGCTCAAGAGGGCGGTCTGGACTGGAGATGGCTCGGAATTGTCATTGTATCCATGGTTGTGAAGTCTTGTAAGTTGATGGTATTTCTCAGAAAGAATATAGAATACAAAAGTAGTGGCCCTGATAGGAAACCCTACTATTTAATGTTTGGAGAGTTAAAAAATGATCTGGGAATAAGAAGATCCTCAAAGACTAAAGTGACCAAAAAAATAGAAAGTAAACCAGAATGATGTAGTATGATGGAAGCCAAGGCAAGAGACTATGGCTCAGTAGGGGGGACAAGTGGTCCACAGTGTCAAATGCAGACACATCAAATAAGATAAGGAACAAGCAAAAGATAAGGACTGAGAGGCGCCCTTTTGATTATTTTTATGCTATTTAATTATAGATTTTTCAGTGAAGTCAATATGCAGTTAGCAGGCTATAAGTTAAGATGCTTTGATTGCAGATAACAAAAAACTTAAAGAAGCTGAAACAATAAGTAAATTTAGAAAGTCCACAAGGCTAACAGTCTTTGTATGTTTGTCCTCTGAGATATCCCAAATGCCTTCAGCACTGCTTAGAGTTTGTTGGTGCTCATTTAATATTTATTGCACGAATGAATAAATGAATCTCACATAATAAAGTCTGATGAAAATGCTGCTCCAGGATTGGTTTATTCATCAGTCATATAGCATGGCTAAGAGATGGCATCCTGAGTCTGCAACTCCTCATGGTAACAAGATGGTTGCAGTAATTTCAGCATCACATGCATACACCACAGTATCCAGAGGAACAAGAAAGGGCTATATCTCTTTCTAAGAGAAAAAAATAAAAGATAAAACCTTGCCACAAAGGTTCTTCAAGATTACCTTCATGTCTCATTGATGAGAATTTTGGGAGATAGCCACTCGATTATTTGCCCCTAATTTCAGCAGATGTTTCCATAAACATAAGTATTACAAGTACAGTCAACTCCCTAGGTGCTGCTGCCTAGTATGAATCCATGTTGTAATACCCACCATAAAACCACACTTTCCAGCTGCCTATCTAGACTTCTCCTGTGAACTCAGGGTGGGGAAAGATGCCAGGAGCATGGAGGTGCCTCACCCACATGCCCCACCTTCTCATGTTCTATCACTCCACAGCCAATGACCTGCACTGCTCTATGTAATGAGAAGGCCAGCCAAACTTTGGGAGGCGAGTAGCTAATGAAAGCTTGCCATTGCTTAGAAAATCTTTCCTGACCTTATACTTTTGCCCAAGACTTATGTAGAATTAGACAAGTCAATGGGGCATTCAGCTTTAACCCCCCCCCCACTATCCCCCCTCCCCCCATAGATATCTATAAAACAGCAGTACTCTTTTAGGAGTCCCATGCCTGGGGTTCTGGTCCTGGCTCACTCATTTTCTATTGATAGAAGGTACAGGACATCTTCTCATCTCTCTGGACTCTGCTTTCTGATTCAGTTCCAAGATCTTAGACTGCTCCAGCCAGCTGGGCTGTGCTTTCCTTTACTCCTCGCAGGCTATTCCCAGCCCCTAGCCTGCTTCCCTGAAGGCAGCCTGTTACCAAGCAGGTGATCCTCCTAGAGTCTCTGGGAATGCCCAGAAGGATGAGCTCTTCATCTTCATCCTGGCCCTTGCTTGTCCTCTCATGTAGTCACTGGAGAATTAAAGGACATCACCCGATGTGGGCTCTAAGGCCACTGCCTGCCTAGATAGATGTTAGCTCTACTCCCCACTGGACACCTGCCCTGTACTACTCTTCTGCTCTTTCTTGGTGTCCTTTCCAGATCCTCTTCACCCAGACAGAGCTGAGGTTCCACTAAAAGGCTCCTGGGCTTCTCTGAAGGCCATGGCCACATCTGTAGTTCTGTGTTACTGCTTCTGGGGCTCCCACTGTCCACATGGGCCCTGGAGTTCATCCCTCCTCCCCATGCTCCAGGCTTCCCACCCTTACGGTTTCTCTAAAGGGAATATAGTCCACTGAGCTGACCACTCATTGTGATGGAGATCAGTGTAGCAGCATCGATTTAACCTCCAAGCTCCAGAAATGGATTTCCTTTTGCATGTGCTAGAGGCCCATGGCTATGGTTTTCAAGTCTACCTTGAGCAATGCCATCCGGTGGAACTCTTCAGGGACACCACATGTGAGTGGTGCCCTATTTGAGAGCACAGCTAGAAAAACAGAACTGCTTAAATTTTGAAATGGCCAGCCCCTATCACTTTCCTCCCCCAACTCTAGCCATTAAAGATTTCTTAAAATCATGGATTCTAACTTCAGCAGAACTACCCTATTAAAGATTAAAGACCCCTTGCATGATGATATATGGTTCTATGAGATTCAGACTATCGTATTGCTTAGGAGAGAAATTGGGACATTCAGTTAATTTTATATTCAATCCCTGCCCGGTTGCATTTTTATATCAAAATGCCCAGGAATAACAAGATGGTTACTCCTCTTTCAGCTATAAACCTTGGAGCAGAGTCATTATTTGGAAATAGTGACCAGAGCCATCATAGTTCGTGAGGACAGTTGATGCAAGAACCAATGCCCTGGGTGTACAGATTGCTAAGGAGACAGTACCATACCCCGGGCAGATAAAAGACACACCTCTGGGAGACAGACACCACAATTTGATGCAATAAAGTGTTCAAGTCACCAGTAGGCTTGAGGTCAGAGAAGCAGCCCAGACTCCACATGAGCAGTGGTTTGTTGGCCATAACTTGCAGTCAAAGGTAGCAAACACTGATAAATCTGGCAGGAAACAACTACAGTCAAGTGCAACTGAAATAAGTCACCCAAGGTCAATGTCTTTGCCACTTTTGTGATTGGAAGTCATTACACCTCACATATTTAATGTTCCAGGCAAAGGCCCCTGAACAAGAAGGCAAAGCCTATTAAAATCAAAATAGGATATTAAATCCAGAACAATAGCTACAATAAAAAAGCAAAGTGATTCTTCAAGCACAAAAACATGTATCATTTCATTCCACGTATGAAATCATCCATTCAGAGTATTCACAGAATCAATTAACTTCTGAGATTGAAATACATTTTTCTCAGATTTTCAAGGTAGTTGGTTCAAAAGAATTCTGTCACAGAGTCACAAAGATTCCTGCATCAGACAGAAAAGAACCTCATCATGGTTCTTGCAAAATTGTTCTTGCATGTGTGCTGGTCAGGATAATCTAAAGACTCTGATTGCAGATAGAGATAAAAGGTAAGCTATAAGACTCTTTCACTTGTAGATTCTGAAAATATAGGTTTTCTGATTCAATGGAGTCCTGCAGTGTCTGCCTTAAGTCCTGATAGTGCACAGATACCTTTAAACACACACATAAAATAGGGACATACGCACAAAATGACTTTTCCTCACTGAGAAAGAAAATATGCCAAAGAGCTGCTATAGTTTGTTTTTTTCTTTTTTTCAAATAAGACTTTCAAGTCTTTTTAAATGCTCAAGAATCAAATGATAGCACTCATTAGTAAATAGGTAGTGTTTAATAAGAATGTATTGCTTTCTATGTTCTATGTATGTTTAAAATTCTATAAAATGATAACTATAGCATCGTTTAATCACATCAATTTCCTAAACTTGGTCAAATTGAAGAAAATATCTCCCGCAAATATTGGCAAATGCCAGAGAGCTATTTCCAGCTCCTTAGGTGTAAAGCTTTTAATCCATCACTGAAATCCTTAGATAAATTATTTCTTAGTTAACTGTTGCTCAGCGCATCATTTTACTGACTATCGGAAGAGCTAGTGAGTTCGATTGCAGTGATTTAAAACATTATTGGGATTAACAAAAGCTTTTTCAAAGCGCCCTGTATCTTGTTGCTAAAATGACACTTTTCTGGATTACAAAACAATGGCTATGTCCCCTTAACAGGTGAATTTTTTTCTGCTCTAGTAGAAAAAGTTTATCTTTTTTTTTTTTCCCAGAAGAGACATTAGGTAAAATCTCTATTTTATGGTCACTAATATTGGGACCACCACCATCAGAATGACATTTCTGTGAGAAGCACCTTCAACTCTGAATTTGAGATGCACTTCTTGGTCAAAGGACATGTCTGGGAAGCTAAAATAGGAACACAGAACATGTTAAACAGCAGCTCTTGTCTCAGAGGGAAAAAGCAATTAGCCAACACTTGCATTAGAATCTTCTTCCGTGTCTTCACAAGGATAGTTATTTGCTTTAACATACAGCAGCTTGACTTTTTAATTTTGCTTTAATTATAGCCACTGGTGATCATCAGTAAATTAAAATGTGTTTGAATTTTCACAAGCATGCATGTGTAAATTCTACACATTTGCATTACCAAAAAAAGATGCAGTGTAGCTAAGCTTCCTTTTCAGTCTAAAATTGTCATATGACACTTCACTTACATAATAATTTTATTTACAACAAAAGCATAAAGGTAACTATAATTTCATTACTCTATGCTACAGAGGTTAACAGTTAAGAGAATTTGAGTTTTAATTATGACAACTATATGTCTTATTTATAAAGGATTGCTATATTATTACTGCCATCCTTACGGAATTAAATTTTCAAAATAAGGCATCTGAAATGAGATCACACACACTCTCTCTACCATATGGTACTAGCTGTGTGACTTCACTTCTTACTTAAGTATCTGGTGTTCACTTTTCTCTATGCGATGAGGATAATTTTGGTACTGACTTCATAGGATGGGTGGATGGATGGGTAGATAGATAGATAGATAGATAGATAGAATAAACACAGCCTGGCACATAGTAAATTCCTGAAATATTGTTTGTTTTGGGGGTTGTTATTGCTATCCTATATAAAATGTCCAACATAGTGAACACTGGAACACTGAAGATGTTCCACAAATACTTCCTTTGCCTTTTCTTTCCCCCTCCCTGTCTCTCTGCGGTGTACAGAGGCTTTTTATGTGGAACACAGACTTCTAGAGCTACATGAAAACTTTGCACATCTTCTTTTTGTAAATAAAAATATAAAACTTTATTTAGCTAAAGCAGAAATCCATTGGTTTATTTCCTAGTTCTTGCTGTCATTGGCCTGAACGGAGTCAGACAAGAAAAAGAACACCTGAATGTATAATTCCTTGCTGTGTTAGCTCACCTGTTATTTCAAGTTGATTAGCAAAGCTTTTTGGCAGGGAGTGGGGCACTTTTGTCACTCATCTCTTAAGGCCTTATGCAGAGAATACTTTGATCTAGAAGGAAGCGGGGCATCATCTGACATAGTCCTTTAGTTTTTAAGGGACAGAAGCAGAGGTCCCCAGAAGTTAAGAAGCTTGTTGCAAGCTAGTGATGGCAAGAATGACACAGGCTCCAAATCAGGATTTCTTTCCACTGTGGCTGCTTCTCACACCTGTGTCTCCTGAGAATAAATTAGAGGTGCTCACCAGCATACCTCTGTCTACTGAGATGCTGGCTTCCCAGGAGAGCATAGTTGCTAACTCCTTCTTTCCTATAGCCTGTCAGAGTGGCTCCTTCAGTTTTCTTGTACCTGAGATGGAAAAAGCATTCTCTTCCCTCGAGTCTCCAGATTGTTAAGGATTTGAGGAGCCCACTACTTCTTTTGTCTCTGAATTTCTGAACAATGTGAGAAATAAGACAACTAGGAAATCAAAGTAGGGCATCATCTTTAGTACTGGTAAAAACTGTTCTGGAGAAAGTCATTGAAGGGCCTGATAATTCCCTCCCCCTCAAGCCTTAACCTTGGATCAGCCCATCAAGTGGAAATGTCTGGGTCCTGAATCACACTGGTCCAGGGTAGGAAGGAAAGAATAGATTGGCTTCATCCAGTGGGGACAGAAGGAGCAGTTTTTGTATTGTAGCAAAGTGGTAACAGTGGAAAAGGGTGAGAGGGTAGCAAAAATCAGAAATGCTTGGGGAAAATTTCTCCATACAGAAACCAGAGGAACAGGTCTTCCCTTTTAACAAAAACTAATTGTCATTTATTTTAACATGGCAGCATGCAATTTTTTGTTTGTTTGTTTTGAGTCAGGATCTCACTCTGTAGCCCAGGCTGAAGCGCAGTGGCATGATCATGACGATCATGATTCGTGGCAGCCTCAGCTTCCTGTGCTCAGACAGTCCTTCCGCCTCAGCCTCTTGAGTAGCCCGGGGGCTATAGACACATGCCACCACTCCTGACTAATTTTTTGATTTTGTTTTTTTTCTTGTAGAGACAAGGTTTTGCTATGTTGCCCAGCAATCCTCCTACCTTGGCCTCCCAAAGTCCTGGGATTATAGGAAGGAACCACCACACCCAGCTAGTTTCTTTATATATATATATACACATACACATCTTTATAAGAAAAATAGAGTTGATGATCATTAAACTCTACCTATATTATGTCAAATTTACTTCAAAACTTTGCCAGCCTGCCCCATACATATTTCATTTTCACATCATTATAATCAACATGTGCATACTGTTCTCCATTCCTGCTTTTGCACTTGGTGTTACTTCAGACACACTTCATGTCAGAACATGCATCAACATCACTCACGTGGAGATTTCTTTTGCATTTTTCTCATTCCTGGCAAGGTTATACATTTACAAGTGGCACCTGGAACTTGATTTTTATTTACCCAGGCAAATGCTCTTCCTACCTGGAATAGTTGGTTTTATTAGTTATGTTTAGCTCATGCTTTCTTCCATTGTGCTGGGTTTTTTTTCTTCTATTTGATATATAGCATTTCATTTTGCAAATTAAAAATCAGAAAGTTTTATGAATAAATCAAGACTATCCATCTGGTCTCCTTCTTGCACAACCTGAATAAATTGACATATATTGATTTCTACTCTTCTGTTTTCTATTTTTATTTATTTTAGTTTTGAAGTTTTTAGTTTTTTTATCTGTATAAAATTCATTACCATAATGGTTCGATATATAGATATAAAGTTATTCTTCATACTCATATTCAACTATTTATTAAATAAGGATTTCATATCCCTCTAGATAAGCATTTTTAAGCAAAGATTTTTTTTAAGTATATAATCCATAATTAATGTCATAGAAAATCAGATTCAGTGGTGAATTTAAGTTTATTATTTTTGTTTTCTGGTATTAGAATTGGTACTTTTTAAAATCTTAAACTCCAAAGGGCCATGAACCCTGAGCTTTTTTTGGAACAAAATGTCTACCCTTCATATAATGTTTTTAAAGTAAAATCTGTTGTTACATCGGTATCCATGAGAACCTGAAAGAATTTCTGTTGCCCATTCTCCATGGTGACATTCATCTATAAAAAAGTAACTTGTTACCCTTGAGTTTTGAGAGAATTCAGTGGAGAGAAGTTGATAATTGATCAGCCCCAAACCTGGTAATAGCCCTAAAGCATAACAAAGAACAACAAAGCAACAAACGATTAAAAACAAAAAACTTGGCATGCAGTCACAAAGGTGACAATCCAGTGGAGGTGGATGCAATTACTCAACTACACTAAATTTTTTAAATACAATTTTTAATGAATTTAAAACATTTTTTTAAATTCAGAACCAATCCTCTGAATCAAAAATTTTGCATAAATCATACTTTTAAAACATTTAAAACAATTCTGTACAAGACAAGATTCTCCTCTAATATGTGGTTCCCATCTCTTCTGAGCACATGTCTTCTGTCTTCCTTTGCCCCTTATTTTCTTTGTTTATTTCTCGGGGCTTAACTTCTCACACTTTCCCCAATTCTCACACCAGCTGGCACACATTATCCCTGCTCTGGATCTGAATTTCTGCATCCCTTTGTCACACCTGCCCCACTCTCTTCCCCCATGGCTTGTCTGTCTTCTCCTTGGCCTTTGGCACAATGCCTGGCTTATGGAAGGAGAGGAGGACTAGAGTGTGGTTAAGCTCCAGCCTCTGAAGGGAGCCAATGAGCATTCGTTTTTTACATGTATCATAAGGAGCTCATAGCAAATCTCTGCCACGAGGTAGTTGCGAGTGTTGGTGGTTTCTGGCATGTGATGCATGCTGTTGTTACAGGCTTTCTGCAGGTGTTTGTCAATTGAATAAATTCATTCGTTCTCACTAATTTCGTGTTAACATGACTCTATTAACATTTTTGTTTCTTATGCCTTACAAGGAAAAGAGGAGAATAAGACTGGCACAATTTCCATGGCTAATTCTTTAGCTTAGATCTATTGTTTTCTGTGGCTCATTATTTAAAATTTATGACATTGACCTGCACTAACTTCTGCATACTGTTCTCTGCCACTTCTGTGAATTAATCCTACCTTGTTGGGTATGTCTGCATCTGGCTCACATTTTTCTTTTCCACTTTACCCTTCTGCGCTCTCCAGCCCCTCTGCCTTCTGTGACAAGTTCATATTCATGATCTGTGGTTAGACATTGCAACTTTCTGCTTTCTTGTCCTCTCTGAGGTTTAAACCAACCATCTCTGTTCCATGACAGCCACACAGTTAGCATTTCCTGCTCTGACCTCATCATGACAAGGCACAGTTGCCATTCCATGTTCTCTTGCCTCACCGACTCCTTATCCTTCACCCTGTGGATCTCAGTGTGGAACCCTCACCAGCAAAAGCAGCACCAACATCATCAAGAGTTTGTTGGACATCTGTATTCCTGGGTCTTACCCCACCTAATAGTTCAGAAACTCTCAGGGTGGAACCACGGACCCATAAAAGTTTGAGAGCCACTGCCTTAACCCATTTTGTCTCTTCTGCTTTCTCCCTTCCTCCTGTTTGCACTTTACTAATTCTAATAGGAAGCATCTTTGAATGTCATCATATGCCATTTTTGAAAGCCATTATCACAGATAACTTTAGAAGGTGATGTAAAACTTCAAAATTTCCTATACGCAGTGAATGCCGTCTCATCCATGACAACAAGAGATGTTGATGACCTAGATAGATGAAGATACAAATAATCTTGAAGCCTTATCTTAATCAGGAAGGTTAAATTCTTTCTGAGGGAGGGGGAGTTTTTTAAATAATGTGAATTTTTAAATGCTGATAAACAGTACTGGTAAATAGTAAAAGGACACGGAGAGCCTAACTAGTCTTCAAATTAATCACAATTGTAATTACTAAGCATTAGGAATTCCCAGCTAACTCCTTAGCTTGGTGATGATCATACAAGGTTCATTACATTAATGTTTCTACACTGTATGTGTATGTGTGTTTGACAATGTCGTCATAAAAATGTTAAAATATTACTTGTCAGTGTCATTCTATTTCCATATTATATAAATACAAATCAAATGGTTTTTACTTTTGTTACTACTCATAAATTATAATAATAAATCATATAATTGGTCATAAATTATATTAGTAGATTGTATTTGGTCATAAATTATATTAATAATGAATTTGTTGTACCTATTGAATGGTTTTAATTTATTTATATATATATATGTATATATATATACACGCACACACACATATATGTGTGTATGGATGGATGGATAGATAAACAGATAAAGCATGGTTATCAATATTAATGTTGAAGAAACTGTCAAAAGCTAAGCTATGTGTATGGTCTGTATATAGCTGCTATGTAAATTGGAAAACTTTAGAAAAACAATTTCACAAGATTCAGATTTATGTTACTAGACATTAAAATATTAATACACATAAATTTCATCTATCAGAATTTATCCTAAGGGAGAGGTATGCTAATTGCAGAAAAAATTGTATACAGGAAGATGGCCTTTGTTGCATTTTTTTCAAAGTATCATAAAACTAGCCTTTTATGACTAACCATAGGGAGATAGCTAAATAAATGTCTGTATATTCATCCAGTATAATTATGAAGATGATGGTTATGCAAATTATAATGCTTATGATAGTAGGGAAAAAAACAAGATGCAAAATTTGGTGCATAGTAGGATTATGATCATGGAAAGTTTTGTACAGAAAAAAAAACTCTTTCTTTTGGGTGGGGTGGTGATTTGATCAGTGTCTTATATCTCCTGTATCTATTTTTTATCTTTCCAAAGAAAACGTACATTTAGCAGTTATGACAATAGAATTCTTAATATTGTTTTTCCTTCAAAGTTGTTTGGGCCTTTGTGACTTAGCAAAGGTTCTTTTAATCCAGAGGGAGCTCAAGTTTTTGAGAGTTGATACGTCCCAAGAAGAGTGAGCAATATTGCTGCTCTCTTACTAGCAAAACCTTCATGAAACCATGATTCATAGAGTCTAATGTAATTCAACTGAAGTTGCTTCTTTTTTTCCCCATGTTGTTCCTATAATACTTTTAACTACTAAAATATATAGCAATCACTCCGTCATTCAGCTGTATCCTTACCCCCAAAGAAGCAAAATTTGGCAGGAGAACTGAGACCCCTCCCCCTCTAGTTGTCTCATCTAGGACTTCTATTATACTTGGAACATCAAGAATCAAAGTGGTTTCCTAGAGATATATGAGACTGAATGGCAGCTGCATCATTCTTTCACCAGCTGGGAAATTTAAGCAGAGCTTCTTCCCACAGCTTCAGTTTGAACATGCTAAAGGGAAGCATGTTAAGGAGACCAGGACCATCGTTTGGGAATGACGATGCATTAACCCTCAGCTCTTTCTGTCGAGACGACTCCCAGTTCAGCTGTGTGATTTCCGTAGCACAGGTTTGGGGTCTGCTGCTCTTGTTTTCTTATTAAAGAGTAATCATATTGTTGATCCCAATTATAATAATTCTTACTACCATTTTGGGCATACAAAAGGGCTGAATTAAAAGAAGAAAAAAATCAACATAATCTTCAAATGCTGGAGCTTTATATTGTCTGCTTCAGATGACTTTTTTGTTTTGTTTTTAGTATTCATTACACTGTTTCAATGTTTATGGAAGATGCAGGTCAAACACTGTATGTTCTCGAATCATATGCTATTTAAGGCCTGTTGGTTTGTAGATTACTCTGTTGAATGTACATTCACCGGGCCAGTTCTAATGGGGAGGGGATGGTAGAGAAATTCATATATCATTGATGTGTAAAATCAAAACTAGGGGCAGAACATGACAAAAGGAAAGGATTATTTATCCAAGATTCACCTTGGAGTCACCTCACTGTTTCATTTCTACAAGTAAGTCATCTTCCTTACAGTTTTAAGGCAGGTTATTGCTCTGCTGGTTTCTGTATTTCTGACTAGGCATAACTTAGTCTTTCATCTGGGTGTTTATTCATCTTCCTGGAACAACTTTCAGTCCTCTTTAAAAATTAATTTGACTTTAATGTCTAGTTATCTAAGACTCCCTGGGCTAGGATGCAGTCACACTGGGGGAATTTTGATTTGACAAATGGCCATTGTACAAGAGCCTTTGATCCTCCACTGTGGTGTTAACTAGCTACCTCTTGTTTTGCTGAGCTTTATGAAAGATCAAAGTCTGGCATGATTGGTGGTCCGCACTTCCCAGCATCCTTGAGCTGCTGCAGCCTGTTAGGCAGAGATGAGAGCTTGCCTGTTTTTATATCCACCCAGAGAAATTGGGCAAGGGCAGAGGTAAACAGAAGACAGAATGAGTCTTTTTCCTCAGACCTTGGTGCTTATTGAGTGACATGAAGCTCTTTTTTGCTCCTTAAAGTAGAAATTCCCAATTCTGGCTTTCCAATCTCTGAGACATGCTGAATTTTGTCCAAATGTTTAAAATTTATGGGATAAATTCATTTTAATTCACTTTCACAGAAAATAAATATATGGAAAATGTGATGGATTATGATTAGAAAGACAGGGAGAAAACAGCCAAATTGCTGCAGATCATTAGAACTTGTTGGTTAGAAAACATATCTCTTAAGATAAAATAAATACCTTAAAAGTCAAAGAACAGATGTGAGCTTTAGATACTGACCCTGATAAAAATTGTTCAGAAGCATCTAAACTTAGTTAGCAGGTAATACACATTGTCCGTTCCTGGAAGGCAGATAGTGTCTAACTCTGCAGTCTCTTTTCCTCTCTGACAGATGGGGAGCTCTCCATATCGAATGAAGATGACTCCCTAGAAAATGGGCAGTCCCTGAGCTCCAGCCAGCTTTCTCTGCCTGCCCTGTCCGAAATGGAGCCAGTCCCAATGCCCAGGGATCCCTGCTCGTACGAGGTGCTCCAACCTTCAGACATCATGGATGGGCCAGGTAATGCCCCGACAGAACTGTAGAGCAGATCCCAGAATGTGGTGCTAGGGACCTTTGCCCTGGCTGGATGTGGGGTTCTATTTTGGACTGTTCTGAGCTTAAGGATCAGGAAATTTGAATAAAACTGACCTCATATTAGTTTTAACATATACTGAATATTTAAAACATGAAGAATACTTACACTTATTGTTCTACAATTAAAAACAATTTTTTTAATAATCTTAATCTCCTTAAAGATGATATGGCATGTTTTATAATCTCGATTATTTTAAAATGTCATTTTGTTTTGTAACACTTAACTCTGTTAAGATAAAACTGAAGAATACTATGTTTCTATATAGTACCTGTCTAATTCTGTTCAAAAGATCTGGATGTGCTATTTTTTTTTTTCTTTTTCTGAGTCAGAGTCTCACTCTGTCGCCTGGGCTGGAGGGCAGTTGCACACTCACGGCCACCGCAGCCTCAACCTGCTGGGCGCAGGTGATCCTTCTGCCTCATCCTTCCAAGTAGCCCGAACTACAGGAGTACGCTACCATGCCTGGCTAATTTTTGATATATTGTAGAGATGAGGTCTCACCAAACTGCCCAGGCTAGTCTTGAACCCCTGAGTTCAGGCAGTCCTCTCACCTCAGCCTCCCAAAGTGCTAGGATTACAGGCTTGAGCCACCATGCCCGGCCTGGACATGCTATTTGATCCTGATCCCAGTATACCAATTAATGGTCACATCAATTTAGTAAATTATATGAATCTACTGGATACGGCCAACTAAATTAATTATCAATTAAATTATATGCAATTTACTAGTTAAACCGTATTCTGCTGATAGATGATTTTTGATGCCATCTGACCATCACTTCTCCCTTTGGTCCAAAGTTATCTGAGTGGTCAATACTCATTCTCTCAGAAGGTTTGCAGAGTAGTCCTCATTAGCCCCAAAATGAGTCCTTCCCAACAGCTGATGAGGAATGTATTTGTTGTCGGGAGACAAGCCTGGGGGAAGGACCCTCTTGGAATATCTGGAATGCACATCGTGTGCAAAATTCACACCCACGGGAGGTCATGTGGGAGAAATGGTGTTTCACAAAGTTAATTCTCATACTTCCCTTTGGGACCTGGTGAGTCATTGCTCCATCAGTGTGTCTAGCACTGATAATAATAGTGTCCCTTGAGATGAGAGGAGAATTTAGCTCTCATGAGGATTCTTTGCCATCACATGTGTCTATAAATATGCACAGAACACTGTTACCCAGGTCCAGGAGTAAGGGAGAGGGGAGGGAAAGAAGGAGTCATGTATAGGCTTTCTTACTGGGGTGGTGACAGTAGTGGAGAGGATACGCAGTTGAGTTAAATTCCCCTCCTCTCCTGAGTTTTCCAATGAAAGCAGCGAATTTTGTTTACTCCAGCCTTCCCTGTGACATTGAAATCAGATGGATGTAATTGTTATAATGAAATCTGTCATCCCAGCAAAGTCATAGAGTTTCATTCTGTCACTGGCCACGCGGCAGGAAGGTGCATGCTACCTCCAGTGACAGTTCTTAAGGGGATCCAGTCAGGGATTCCCTCTTGAGGGGAAAGGAAGTGAGGCCCAATGCAGGGCAAAGAGAAATGGGAGAAATGGGGATAAGAAAACAGTAATTCTGGCAGGCAAGAGTAGAGAGGAAAGAGGAAGATTAAAGGGTTGACTTGAAGCATCCTTGGCTTTGTTGAAGTTTCTAGGAGCTGGCAGGGCAAGATGGTGTCCATAAAACTACAGAGTCCTGACTTGGAGGCAGCTGCTCAGCAGTGACCACTCTGGAACCTGGAGGAGCAGCTGCCCAAGGCACGTAGGTACAGCCTGGGTGGTGTCAGTTTTCCAGGCTGTCATCAGTACCTGGTGTCCCAGACCTGAGAGCAGGGACCCAATGAACAAAACCAATACCCTACTCATGTTTGAATCCACCTTCTCTCGCCCTCTCAGCAAAGGGCCAACAGGCCCAAGTGAGGGTGCCTGCACTCAGTTCTGGTTTGGTTTAGAGTAGGCTCTACGTCCTCAATCTCCTATACCTGCCGACCTGCTGAGAGCTGCTGTGGCCCCGTGAGTCACATTTCAGATCATCCATAGAATTTATCTGATAGATGCAGATTTTGAAATGGTAAAGTTTTAGAAGGTTTCAAGGAAAACATCCTTAGCCGGGCTCGGTGGCTCAGCCTGTAATCCTGCACTTTGGGAGGCTGAGGTGAGTGGATTGCCTGCGCCCGTGGGTTCGAGACCCGCCTGGGCAACTTGGCGGGACCTCATCTCTACAATAATCAAAAAAATTAGCCAGGCATGGTGGCGTGCGCCTGTGGTTCCAGCTACTTGGAAGGCTGAGGCGGAAGGATCACCGGAGTCCAGCAGGTCAAGGCTGCAGTGGCTGGGAGCGACCACTGCACTCCAGTCTGGGTGACAGAGTGAGACTCCAACTCAAAAAAAAAAAAAAAAAAAAAGGAAAACATCCTCCTCCTCTTTCTCCCTCTTGCTTTCCCCTTCACCTCTCTGTTCCTCTGCTTCCTCTCTCTCTCCTTCCTGCTATCTCGGATTTCTGGTGTCCTCACTGTAACTCTCCACATGTCCATGGCAGCCTGAAGCAGTCAGTGCCCTGCTGTGTTGCTAACTCGCGTCCCTGTCCTGTGTTCCTTGCCAGCGCCCACCGACC
Source organism: Tarsius wallacei (assembly GCA_963574415.1). NCBI lineage: Eukaryota > Metazoa > Chordata > Mammalia > Primates > Tarsiidae > Tarsius > Tarsius wallacei. Next base: position 22,490 of record CAUYQG010183868.1, read on the forward strand.
CCACCTGCACTGCGTTTGTGTAATGTCTCCTGTGTATCATGTGGTTGTCCCCTCAGTGTCTGAAGAGAGTCCCTCTGCCAGTGAGTCTGGAGTCCTCCTGTCCCAAGATCCTTCAGCCAAACCAGTCCTGCTACTGCCCCCCAAAAAACCTGCTGCTTTCTCTGGAGACCATGAGGAGACCCCAGTGAAGCAGCTGTCCCTTCTCAAGCAACCCCCGGCCCTGCCTCCCAAACCCACTACCAGGATTGCCAACCACTTAACAGGTGAGTGGAGACATCTTCCAGGGCGTGCACCTTCTCCTTCCCTTCAAGGGATCATGTCTTTCTCTCTTGTTCTCTCAATCTGAGGTCCGAATGCACCTCTCTGGGGAGGCTGCCCTGTGGGGTGTTTGGGTGTTTTTGTGTATGTCTTGATACCTACTGTCATGACCAGGGTTTGTGTTTCTGTGTCAAAAAGCATTTGATATACACCTACCAGCCATATGCCAAGACCTGCAGTCGTGTGTATCTGTAAATATGTACATTGTATTTATTGACTAATTCAAGACTGTGTGCCCATTTAGGTGAAGTAGATTCAACCAACATTTTTGCAGAGATAAAGAATGGTGTCTTCTTCATAATGAGCTTGTCAGGGCTTTACATTTTTTGTCTTTAAGCTGTTTGTCTGAAGCCCAGTATATTTCTTCTACTAAAATTCATTTCAGTACTGTCTGTTCTCTTAAAAAAGAAAAAAAGCAGACAATCTGCAAAGTATGTGGGAAATACTTTTAGAAGAAGAATAAGCTTAGCAACATTGTCTTAAAATGATTTCCCACATACTTTGCAGTGTCTTTGAAGTGTTATTTAATGAATGTATCCACAGTTATTAAATTGGGCACTCAGTGAAATTGCACTTCACCACACATTGGCACGTGAATTAGATCCCATTTTGTGATTTAACGTTGTAGTATAATCAGAGATTTAAAGATTTCATAGGGTTATTTCTGCCTTGATAACAGTCCCACCTAATCCTGATCGACTTGTCTTTTGCAGTGTTTGGTATTTTTACAGATAATATTTAATTGATACCTATAGCATTTTGTAGCATGACATGAGGGTGGACGTAGGGAAGAATAACCATCTATCTATTGGTAGAAAAACTGAGATTCAAGAAAAATAAGTGACTTTTTCAGGGCTGATGGAACTTCTGTAGTTAAGGTATGGTTAGACCCTACATTTTTCAACTCTTAGTTCAGTGAATGTCATCTCCATAATAGGCTGTCTTCCATGTGGTGCCAAGTTCTAGCAGAGTCCATCTTGGACATGGGCTTATGTCAAACCACTCCCCTAATGTGTATGTCTGTCCAAGCCAGAAGTTCGTGATTCAAAAGAGCAAATTTCCATCTAAAAAAAAAAATCAATACATTAATAACACTTTAGTTCAATGCTCAAAAATTAAATTCACAGAAAACCACAGAGAAGAAAAAGACTTCATAAACCACCTTCTAAGAATATCTACTGTCCATCCATCAATCTATCTAATAGAAGTTGAATATTGCTATACATACTGTTTTATCACCTGCTTTTTGCACTTGATGATATGTTGTGAACTGATTCTTATGTTAGTAGATATTCCACAAGATTTTATTAGCTGCTTGACATAAATCAACTTGTCTTAATTGTCTCCTTAAGGTTTTTCCATCTTCTCTGTTGTAAAAACACAGCAGCAATCATCCACAATGGCCTACATATGTTTTTATAAGCATCACTGAGTTTCTCCTAATTTATTTCTAGAATTAGAATGGCTGAATCAAAAGCCAATACCTTTTAAGATTTTGATGCCAAATTTCCCTTAAGAAAGATGAAATATGAGGTCTGGCAATTAGGTTCGTGAACCATCCTAGAAAAAGTACTACATACCACATTGCTGAATATCACTATGGTCATCTTCGAAGTACTCCCCCGGGAAGCTATGCTTTGATGCCAGTGCCTAGTCCACTCATCAAAGCAATTTTGAAACTCTTTTTCCAGAATGGTCATCAGAGCTGTTATCATTATTTGTTGTAGTGTGGCAATTAAGTTCACAAACTTATCACCGTGTGCTTACGTTGGCAGCATTGTACAAATAACCGTATTGGAACACCCCCCCTACTCACCTGATCTGGCCCCCAGTGACTTTTTTCTTTACCTGAAGATAAGGAAAATATTGAAAGGAAGACATTTGATGACATTCAGGACATAAAGGGTAATACTATAACAGCACTGATGGCCATTCCAGAAAAAGAGTTCCAAAATTGCTTTGACAGGTGGACTAGGTGCAGGTGTCAGTGCATAGCTTCCCAAAGGGAGTACTTCTAAGGTAACCATAGTGATATTCAGCAATGAGGTATGTAGCACCTTTTCTAGGATGAGTTCATGAACTTAACTGTTTGACCTCATATTGAACAAAATAAACCCCTGTATAAGGTACATGAAGCCAGGCTAGGTGGCTCAGCCTGTAATCCCGTGCTTTGGGAAGCTGAGGTGAGTGGATTGCCTGAGCCCACGGGTTCGAGACCCACCTGGGCAACTTGGTGAGACCTCATCTCTACAGTAATTCAAAAAATTAGCCGGGCGTGGTAGTGTGCACCTGTAGTTCCAGCTACCTGGAAGGCTGAGATGGAAGGATCGCCGGAGCCCAGCAGGTCGAGGCTGCAGTGGCCGGGAGTGGCCACTGCACTCCAGTCTGGGTGACAGAGTGAGACTCTAACTCAAAAAAAATAATAATAATAAAGTACATGATTATTCAACATACTTACCATATGCAGAATACTGTGCTGGGCATCAAAGTGGATGTGAATATATGACAGTTTAATGAATATATATATAGTAGAAAAACTGTTTTTAGTAGAAAATCTGAGGCTCAAGAAAAATAAGTACCTTCTCTAGGGCTTTTCTCCTAAAAACAGTTTTTCTACTGTTAGGAGTGATACTTGAGTTCAGTGCAATCAGGCAAAGAGGTTACAGGAGAAGGCTGAAGCTTGAGCAGACTTCAAGCATGAGGGGCATTTACAGAGAATGAAGGAAGGAAATTCCAGGGAAGAAGACCCTGGACAAAGGCTCAGAGGTGGCGGTGTTTGGGGTCATTGAAAAATTGGCTGAACTGAGGTGGAGGCTTCATTGAAGAGGATACGGAGAAACAGGGTTTGCCAGGTAAGGACATACAAAGATTTAGATTTTATTCCCTAGGCAGAAGAAAGCCTTTAAAGGTTTCTGAGCAGGGGAGCTTCCTGGATTTGCATGTGGTAGCTCCCACCTGTAATCCCACACTTTGGGAGGCCGAGACAGGAGGATTGCTTGAGGTCAGGAGTTGAAGACCAGCCTGGGCAACAGAGTGAAACCTTGTCTCTACAAACAATCAAAAAAATTAGCCAGGCAGGGTGGCACATGCCTGCACTCCCAGCTATTTGGAAGGCTGAGGCAGAAGGATAGCCTGATCCCAGGAGTTTGAGCTATGATTGTGCCACTGTACTCCAGCGTGGGTGACAGAGTTGAGACCCCCAACTTGAAAAACAAACAAACAAAAACTCTTCCTGGTTCACTGTATAGAAGGAGCAAAAGAGAAGGTTAAAGGCCTGTCAAAGAAGCCACTGTCAAGGCCAGCTTTAGGCCACGTACTCCAAGATCACTAGTTGAATTAAATGGACCAATTTGAGCCAGGGAGACTGTTTAAGAGGCTACTCATTACACAAACAGTGAGTGAAATATGAGCTTACAAGCATCTGACTGATATCAGTGGGAAGAGAGAAAGCAGGCCAGTTGATAAGACATTGTCAAAGAAAAGTTGACAGAATTTCTTAACTGACAACACCCTCTAATTTACCCAGTTACCTAAATAATGGAAGCACACTTAGGCTTCATTTATGAGCCCAGGAGCATAGGGGACCTGGTATCCACAGGACTCTTTACATGTGAGAGAGAGAAGATACATACCTACATTAGCTCAATCTCTCTGGCTTCCCTGGTCCTTCCTTAAGAGAGTAGACTATATTACTTGTATCACTCACCTCCTTGTTCCTTGGACCAAATGAATAAAATACACAAAAGCTAATATCCTTACCATGGTGTATCTGGTAACCTCTTTTTTTTTGCCTTTTTTTTTTTTTTTTGTCTTTTTTTTTTTTTGTCTTTTTTTTAAGAGACAGCATTTCCCTTTGTCACCCAGGCTAGAGTACAGTGACATGATCATAGCTCACTGTAACCTCAAACTTTAATGGTAACTTTTTAAATATAATAAAGACAAGACAGGTAGAAAAATCTGTAGGTCCAGTACTATCCTTTTGAGTTTAAATTCAATTAGGCTTGCTTAATTTTTATAAGTGAGCAATCAGTCATAATGAATCTGCATCAGCATGAGGCTGCTGCATTAACCCTCTTCTGTTACTAATTACTCTGGAGACATCTGGGCCCTGTCAGAAGGAATTAATAAACCAAGAATTCCAGAACTCCAAATTGAGACTTACGAGTCTTAGTATGTTCTCAGTATCTGTTGTTCTGTTGACATGTTTGGAAGGAAACAGGACAATTGAAAGACACCAAGCGTGATTAATGGAGAGTGACAGTGGCGAATGGTCTGATAGAAAGCTGGAGGAAATGTGAGCCTGAACTGGAGCTACTTCCAAGTTCATGATTAGAAAAAGGCATGCAGAAATACCTCCACTTGGACATTTGCTTCCACTCTATCTGGAAACCATAATTAATTTGGAGAGTGTTTGTCTTACACTTTTTTCTGTTTATCAGCCAGGCAGGGAGCTCTTTTGCTTTTCCAGTCTCTCTGTCTTCTTTTCCTGTTGCCATCCTTGTCCATCTCATCTCCCATATGTGTGCAGTGTCACATAATACAGGGCAGGGGTTGTTGGGTATTGGATTCCTTCCTTTCCAGAAGCACTGTGTCTGACAGGCTGATTGCATAACAACTGTGATCCGAGGTGAACAGTCCTCAAACCGTATCCTTCTTGGAGTGTTGGATGACTCTGGGAGAGAAAAGGAATGGAGGCAAATCCCACTGCCTCCTGCCTTTCTGAGTCATCGTCAATCACCTCTCTGGGCATCCTGGATGCAGAAGTCAAACGTTAAACCCTGCATGGATAATCTGCACCTTCTGCCTTAGGTGCCTGTGACAGGCACCGCAGGCGTGCTGGTGGAATAAAGAATAATCAACTTCCGTGATGGCTGGGCTTCACAGTCAGATGTTCACACTTGCCGGGCTCGGTGGCTCAGCCTGTAATCCCGCGCCTTTGGGAGGCTGAGGTGAGTGGATTGCCTGAGCCCGTGGGTTCGAGACCCGCCTGGGCAAGCGAGACCTCATCTCTACAATAAATCAAAAAAATTAGCCGGGCGT
>CAUYQG010183872.1:0-21360 GCA_963574415.1 Tarsius wallacei
AACCCCCCCGGGCCCTTGTTGGTCTTTAACACGAAATAGGTTTTTGAAACCATGGGTGCTGAATACTCCCACCTGGGTCAAAACCAAGGTGGCCCCCCCCCCCCCCCCCCACTGTGTGACTTTGTCAGTCTCCCTGCCTGCAAGATGGGAATAATAGGCTCACCTTGGGAAGCTGTTGGAGGGGCCCTGAGGGCACGCGGTGTAGGGAGGGCCTAGCAATGTCTGGTGCAGCGTAAACAGTGAGTCAAGCTCTTACTGGGCGGATACCTCTCCATCAGAAATGTCTCTCTGAAACAAGGCTTTTTTCGGGAGACCTGAGTAGCCCAGAAGAAGCATGCCAGGCCCATACAACAAGGTTTTTTCACGCCCTGGACCTCTGCACCCTAATGTGTCCTCTTCACCTTTGCAATAGTTCTGAGGGGAATGTATTTACTCTAATGCCTACCCCCCAAATTCAGAAAACTTGTCAAAGTTATGGTGATGTCTCCAAAATCTAAACCAAAACGATATATTCATGAGACCCCATAAGGCATCCCTTCCTGGCCTGTTTATTGAGCATCTGTTGACCTTGATTTGGGAACGAGTTTCATACAGAGGAAGAAGACCTTATCCCTGCCCGTGGAGAATTTAGAGCTCAGTGTGGGAGACGGGCAGGTGAGCAGGTAATTCCTCCAATGCGATGCTTTCTCTGAAAGAGAAACTCACAAAGGGGCAGTGGTGGCTCAGAGGAAGAGGCGATTCACTCTGCCAGCAGGTAGAGCTGAAAGTCCCCTCTAGGAAAGCCTTGCTGTGTTACCTTCGAACTGGATCTTGAAGGATGCATAGGAGTTCACCAGAAAGAAGAGAAAGGGAAGGAAGTGTGCTCCAGGAGGAGGAGCAAGGGGTTCACAGACCGGGAGCTGGCTGGAGAAGGCAGGGGAGGGAGGAGCTGGACTGGGGCGGGAAAGGTGGCAGGAGCCAGATCCAGAGGGGCCTCCTGGGCGGTGCAAAGAAATTCAGATCCCATCTGCAGGCGGCAGAGGAGGCCTTCAAGAGAAGGTGGCCAGTTCTTTGTTTCTCTCCTGTTGTAGAGTGGAGGAGTGATTGGAACCAGGGGAGAAGGTAAGACAAAGAAGGCGTGGCTTGCAACCAACCCCAGCATCCCTGCCATGCGTATGTGGAGAAGCAGAAAAGTAAAGGAAAAGTGTTTGAAAACCACTCACACGTGCCGTCTTTTGCATCTCCTGTGGATAAGAACGCTGTTTGGAAAGAGAATTCCGCGAAGTGAGGCGAGAGGGGTAGAGAGAAGCATGGAAATCACTCCTGACTGGCTTGAACTCCACCCAAGTTCAAAGACGCCCACCGCGGTAGCCCTCAGCGAGACACACTCTTGGGCCTCCTTTCTCGGGCTGACTCTGGGCTACAGAATACAAATCTCCACTATTCCCACAAGACATTTCTTAAGAGTTGCCAGGTCAGCGGAGGTCTGGGCAGCCACGAAGAGGAAGGGAATGCGTTTGGGCAGCAGAGGAGGCCATGGGAAGGGCTTGACCTGAGCTGAGCTCTCTCCGATGCCCACACCCGGAAACCGGTTCAGAGGAACTGCGTCTTCTTCAAGTGACTTGGGTGGATGGATGGATGCTACAATCTGAAAGAAAAGGGCCCAAAAGAAAACCCTGGGGATCCCTTCCTTGCCCGGGTGCAGAGATTAACGGATCTCCACTGCAAGAGGGGTGCCTAGTTACCTCCCAGTGGAACCTGAACACCCTCACTTCCTTTGGTCTTTATTCTTCACGTCCACTGCAGGAAATATCTTGTTAATTTTTCAGAGGAAAATGATGCACTATAGCTTTACAGGTGAGAGTCACGTGCCGTAGTTCACTGATAAGACATCTCCAATATTGGGATGAGCCCTTTATGCTTAGAAAGCAGATGCTGGTAGCTGTGTCAATCTAATTGCAAGTCATCAGGGGCATCCTGGGACTTTTTTTTTTTTACGTGCATCTATTTTTTTTTTTTTTTTAGTCGGAGTCTCACTCTGTCGCCCAGACTGGAGTGCAGTGGCCACTCCAGGCCACCGCAGCCTCGACTTGCTGGGTTCTGGGGATCCTTCCGCCTCAGTCTTCCAAGTAGCTGGAACTACAGGTGCGTGCTACCACACCCGGCCAATTTTTTTGATTTATTGTAGAGATGAGGTCTCGCCAAGTTGCCCAGGCGGGTCTCGAACCCGCAAGCTCAGGCAATTCACTCACCTCGGCCTCCCAAAGCGCGAGATTACAGGCTGAGCCACCGAGCCCGGCCTATGTGCATCTATTTACTAGTCATCGATCCAAGACCTACCAGGTCACCTCCCCATCACCGGACTGCAAACAACAATTTCAACGACTAGCTGAACGGACCCCACAATTGGACTTGGACCACTCACCAAAGGCTGCACACGGGTCCCACACACACACATCTTTGTCCCTATCACAGCTGCATCAACAGAGGCGCGCGGCGGTCAAGGGACAGCCCCGGGATCGCCCAGCGAGCCCCTGTCTGCGCCAAGAATAAGATCTGGGGCTCATGACTCTTGCTCTGCTGCTTCTCGCTCTCTGCCCTTATAAGGTGATTAAATGGTTCTTTTTCTCCTTAAAAAAAGGAGGAGGGAGTGGTGGGAAGTGAGGAGGGGGAGAGTAGAAGGGGGCAAAATTAATTTGAATGCAACTATTTTGCCCAAGTCTGGAGCACTGTAGTTCTTTTATTCGTTTGGAATGAGTGGGTATACAGAACAGCTTTGTTTTTCAATTCATGAACTTCCACAGAAAAAGACCATCCTTTCTGTTTATACTAAAGGAACTGAATGTCGGAGCCATCGCCATGTGTGTGGTGTAAATAAGAAAGGCCACCAATGGAGATCCGTCCCTTTCATGATGAGAAAATAAAAGTTAGTTACTTGGGTTCCAGGGGAAGTTTCCTACGTACCAGATGTCAGCTTTTATTTTTTGTTTTCCAGAAGTAGGTAAAATAGCTGTGGTTTTCAATTCATTCCCTTTAATTTTTAGAGCCCTGGTGACTTCTAAAGCACTTCTCCGGGCATAAATGCTTTAATGGAAAAAGAAGGCATCCAGAAAATGTGACAGAGACGAGAGACATTCAGAGAATAAAGGACACGGGTTATCATGGGATAATTACCTCCCTGCAGCTTGGAGCACAGAGCTGGTTCGCTACCGAGATAACCAGGCCCCCAAGGAGTTTTGCTATTGCTGTCGCAACATTTCAACAGTAAAGGAATGTGATATTTGGGTGTGTCTGTTGCAGAAAGGTAAATCTACTTGTGCGGGTTGGCCAGAGGTGACAAAGTGACGCTGATCATGGATTTGGACTTTCCAAATGTGAACATTTTGTGCCCATCCCGTTCTTGAGCGCCTTTGCCCCAAAGAGCCGTGTTTGGCAAGGCTTGCCATGAAGAGGATGGTGTCGCTCATTTAGTCTGTCTAGAATATTCTCAAAACAGAGCTCTTAATGGCGGTGTGTTTATTATTCATCTCCAGTTATACTTGCGTGATTAAAATATATGGCAAAGAAAACATTTTGGTAATGTCAGGGTGGCCTTTGAACTTGTGCTTTGTTCCATCAGCGTTGTTTGATTTACAAGGAAAGGACAGTCTGTTTCTGTCTCAAGCTTGTAATTTTCACCCGAGTCCAGCAGTGACCTCAGAGGCACAGGCCAACTTCTTGGGATCAGGGGTGAATCAGCGATTCAGAGAAATGGGCTTCATTTCCAAGTAGGAACTCAGGAAGCTTTGATGGGCCTGAATTTCTTCCAGGCTGGAATTTTAGAGGCCCAAGTTGTTCACTATATACTCTAAGCTCAATTTGGAATAAGCCCAGCGGTCACCTGAGCCCTAAGGTAACACCACCTAGGATGGGCATGGATTTGAGGACTAACGCCCCTCCACCCCCTTAAACAATTCCCAGTCCCTCCACTCTCTTGTTTCCAGGTTGGTCCCGGCTGTTCTTAGCCAGCCAAGGGGGTTTTATCAACTGACATGTACCCTTGTTGAACTTGATCAAGCAGCAAATACTAGAAAAACCTGGTGTGAGATACGTGTCTTATTGCTCCATGACTCTTCACTTAGATCCTAAACCGGAATGCTGAAGCCTCATTGGCCATCAGAGCCCTTGTCTCCCATGGACTGGAGAGGCTCCCAAGGCCAATAACATCCCTGAGAGTCGGATTTCATGGCCAGCAGGGCTCAGGGTTAACTATCCTACCCAGAGCCCACCCCTCTCCCTCATCCCCCACATCCAGTTCTTTACCAAATACTTTACTCAGCAAAACGTATGACTTTGAACATGACCCCTAAAGTTCCTGATCATCTGGTCCTTCCCTGCACACACCCAGGCCAACAACACCGGACTACAGCAGAAACTGAGTCTCCTCAGACTCGTGATATTTGCATGGGCTATGCCCTCTGCCCAGCATGCCCTTCCTCATGCTTCTATGCCTGGATAACACCAATTCATCTGCCGAGTACCAGCTGAGAGTCCCTTTTCAAGGACAGCATTGCTTAAACACTCTCTGTCCCACCCCCACAGATATCTATCCACTCCATGGTTCTGTTTCACGGCACTTTTTTTTTTTTGAGCTGGAGTCTCACTCCGTCACCCACACTGGAGTGCAGTGGCATGCTCCCGGCCACCGCAGCCTCGACCTGCTGGGCTCCGGCTATCCTTCCGCCTCAGCCTTCCAAGTAGCTGGAACTATAGGTGTGCACTACCACGCCTGGCTAATTTTTGACTTTATTGTAGAGATGAGGTCTTGCCAAGTTGCCCAGGCGGGTCTTGAACCCACGGGCTCAGGCAATCCACTCACCTCAGCCTCCCAAAGTGCTGGGATTACAGGCTGAGCCACCGAGCCTGGCTTCACGGCACTTCTTACAATGAATGCATCATTATATGTTTGTGTCATTGAGATTAACATCTGGCTCCTCCAGTGAAGACTTCCCAATATCCATCATCCTCTTCTTATTTATTTATGTATTTATGAGTTAGGGTCTCGCTCTGCCATCCAGGCAGGAGTGGCAGTGACATGAGCACTGCTCACCACAGACTCGACTTCCCGAGCTCAGGCAATCCTTATGCCTCAGCCTGCCAAGTGGCTGGGACTACAGACATGCCCTCTTGCCTGGCTAATTTTTCAATTTTTTGTGGAGATGAGTTCTCACTATGTTTCCCAGGCTGATCTCGAACTCCTGGGCTCAAGCAATCATCCCACCTTGACTTCCAAGTAGCTGGGACTACAGGTGTGAGCCACCATGCCTGGCCTATCCTTTTCTTATTTAATGAAAAACATCAATTTCTTTCTGGGCACATTGTTACCCACCTAAAAGGTCCACGCTTCTCTTCTCTCTCTCTCTCTCTCTCTCTCTCTCTCTCTCTCTCTCTCTCTCACTCTCTCTCTCCCTCGTGGCTAAATATGGCCTGCTAACTAAATTCTAGCCAATGATATATGTCCTTCCCTGTCCATTATTTTTTTTTTCCTGCTGGTTGAAATGAAGATGTGATGGCTGCAGCTTGGATAGCCACGTTGGGCCATGATGGGGAAGCCACAGGCTTAGAATGTTGCAACAGAAAAAAAGGATCCCGGGTCCCTGGGGATACCAAATAGTTTTTATATCTGCCTTGGATTGCCAGATTTTAGCCTATGTGAGAAGAGTAACTTTCATCTTGTTTAAGCTACTGTTGTCGTTGTTCTGAGTTCAGTGATCATTTTTAGAAACAATCATTTGAAAGGAGAGACTGATCACGGAGCACATTTGACATCCTCTCTAGTGCAGGCTGCGGGGAAGAAGGTGGGGGGCACAGGCAAGGTTCTAGGTCTTCAGTTTGGGTTCTCCCACAGGTTGTGGACCTGGGGTCTGTCCAACATCCTTTTACAGTCTCACCATCTTAGACAAATATTTCCTTTCTGCCCTTGGAAAACAGAAATTTCACTTTGTTTCTGACCACACCCTGCTTAAAAAGTTAGGGCATTAAATGGATGGAGCCAACTTTTCAGAATTCGTAGGAGGTAAGATTCTCAGATGCTCTCAATAGAGCTTCACTGTGTGAACCAGTGAATTTGCAAAGAGAACCCCTCAAGTGATTGCGCCCTGCAAATCATAACCCCTGAGATCCCAGGTGAGGAAATGGGTGTGCGAACACGGGGTGGGTCTTGTCTAAGGCAAGATGCAGGTTGACCAAGAAATGAATGTTTCAGTTCCACCTAATGTGAGTATGAGAGAGAGCCTGCAGGGTCAGCACCTACAGGAAAACACCCATGGAAAAAAATTAACTTCTGACACCAATAACAGCGGCACTCGTGTTTTAGAAGGTTACCTCAGGGGTCGGCAAACTATGGCGGCCTGTTTTTGTAAATAAAACTTTAATGAAACACAGCCACGCCCACTCCTTTATGTGTTGTCTGTGGCTACCTTCAGACTTTAACTCCGGTAGTTGTGACAGAGACCACGTGGCCAGCAGAACCAAAAGTATTTACTCTCTGGCCACCTTGCAGAAAAATTTTGCAGACTTCTGGCTTATGGGATAGGGACACGTTTTTCCCAACTATTTTTTTTAATTGCCCTAATTATGAGAGACTAGAATGTTCTCCCACAAGAATATCCACCTCCCTCTCCCAAGTGAGCTTCTGAGTTCCTGCCCCAGCCACAATGCGTCCACTCCTAAGCGTGCAGCGGCACGTCTGGGATTGGGGAACTCTGGCCTGTGGGGTATCTTCTACCATGGTTGCTCCTGGCCTGAGTCTGACTCCTCTCTAGGAAGACAACAGCTGGGGTTGGATGAACATGGTCGGAAGTTAAACTTCCAGGCTCCTGTTCTCCAGACAGGGGCTCTGCCTCCTACCCCAGGGAGCCGGACTTTTCCCCACCTGTCCTGAGAAGGGCCTCCTCTTCCCCACGCTCAGCCAGTTCTTTGCTGAAGGGGAAAGCTGGAAGGAGTCCTCTGACAATGTTCCTCTCCAGCTGTGCCCTTCCTCCCTTTCCTGCAGGCTGGGCCCCTGGACAGGTCCCTGGGAACACCCTGCCCTGCCAGCACTTGACCTTGGGGACACAGAAGTGCTCTCCTTTTCCATACTCCCGCTTCTCTCCATCCCGACTTGCAAGCCCCCAAGCGTCCTCCTCCCTGGCTCAGTCCTGGCTCTCGGGCTACCAGGGTCACCACTCTGTCTTCAGAGAGGAGGAGGGAGTCCTGGCCCCAGTGTCTGGGGCTGGGCATGGGGAAAGGAGGGCTCCAGTCCAGCCTGCAGTTAGTCCCCTTCTTGAGTTTCTGCAATCAGACACACCTCATCACCGTGAAGTTTAACTTCCGACCATGTCCATCCAACATACCAGTGCGAATTAGCAAGAAATGCGCATTTCTCCATTTCACACGTATCTGAAGGAAAAGCCTCACTGTCCCACGGAAGCATTCACTCCTTCTGTCCTGGGTGAGGCTTCAAAGCCTCACCAATAGCTTGAGGTTCTCACTCACGGAAGCTGTGCTCTTTGTCTCTTGGTGGATTTCATCCTCAGAGGATGCTGGGATGAAGTGAAAGATGAGAGTGGCCATGGCTGGTTCTTTGAATTTGGCCCAATTTCTTCCACACCTCCATTTGCAGGAAAGGGGAGACACAGAGCCCTCCCAGGTGACAGGAGAACTCCCCTCTTCTAATGTCCGTTTTCCAGAAGGTTTTCCCAGCCATGGCCCGTCTCCTCAACCCCAGCAGATGGCCCTGGCAAGAATATGGGAGTCATGTTTGCAGATCGTTGGCATTTAAGGATCCTGGGATTATTGCTGAGCATAGCGGGAAATAATAAGAACAACAACAGCTAACGTGTTAAATGTTTATCCAGTCACGACTGGCGTATATTCTGTCACAACTTTATGGTGTAAGAACTAGTATTAGCTCAATTTTTGCAGAGGCAGAGATTAAACAATCTCCCAGGGCTGGCTCAAACTCAGGCCATCTGACCAGGAACCCCATGTTTAATAACCTGTGCTGTAATCTATCCCAACAGAGGCCTCTCCCCTGCCGCCCTTGTGATAAACCATCATGGAGTTTCCCAAACAGCCCTTTACAAGGACGTTTCCAAAGCTTTTGGCCAAGAACTTGTACATCTTGGTGCTTTTCCAGTCCAAATAATGAAAGGTGTGGGTAAATACGCATGTATGAGAATGTTCATGAAAGTTTTTCTTTTTTTTTTTTAACCAATGTGAAAAATTAGGAACAAACTGAATATCCAGCAATGGGGGATTAATGAAGTATATTATGGGATATATATGTATTTAAATCCTTTTTTTTTAGTCTGAGTCTCATGCTATTGCCCAGGCTAGAGTGCAATGGCATGCTCATGGCCACCACACCCTCGACCTACTGGGCTCAGGCAATCCTTCTTCCTCAGCCTTCCAAGCAGCTGAAACTGTGGGTGCGTGCCACCATGCCTGGCTATTTTTTTTTGTTTGTTTATTACAGAGAGGAGAACTTGCCAAGTTGCCCAGGCTGATTTCCAGTCCCTGGGCTCAGGCAATCCCGTCGCTTCCACCTCCCAAAATACCGGGATTGCAGGCATGAGCCACTATGCCCAGCAATTGTGGGATACTTTTATGGTAGACCATCACAAAACCATGAACAATTATGTATAGAAAACACTTGCTGAAATGGGATACTATTTAGTAATTGCTAAATGAATGCACCAGATTGTATGACAGTATTCTATAATCATAGGAAAATGCACACACACACACACACACACACACACACACATATACACACACATAACAACAACAACAAAAAGACTGGAAAATCATCACATCCCAAAATTGTCAACTGTGTGTTATCTCTGGACGGCGGTATTCGGGGACCATTTTTTAAAAATTAAGCTCCATGTGTCGCACGTTTTCGGAATTATAATTAGGAAAAAATCAATAAAATTTTTATATTTATAATCTGCATAGAGGTCCATTCACACATCTCTCACACCAAAAGGGAATTGCTGTATCAGTCACTTTCACTTCCATGTAAGTTACTACCCTACCAAGCGTGGGCAAGGAGAGTCTCTGGATTCTGCATGGACAATTGCCTTTATTTCCTCAACTTTGAAAACAAAATGGAAATAGACCTCTTATTGGTTAAAATAGCTTTATAGTTGAGGTTGATGAATACAATCAAATGACTTCTGCCACCAAAGACATAGAATGTCACCCGTCTACTCTGGTCCAGCTCAGTCAGAACTGACACAACTCGAAAATGGCTTCATCTATTAACACAAAATGCAATACCTGCAAAAACAGAGAAACATTTCAGAAGAAACAGGCATTCCATGCCTTCAGCTCTCTAATGCTTATTTCGTTAATAAGTAGCAATGCCACCAAGCTAGATTTCACGAGGAAAAGTCATTAAGAGCAAGCGGCTGAGAAGATAGCCTTTAAGAAGAAGGAGCTCAAAACAGAGCCGGTGGGCAAAGGAGGGGGAGGAAGAGGGAGCAGAGGGAGAGGAAAAGTGAGACGAGGAGGAGGAAGGGAGAAGGAGGAAGAGGAAAGAGAAGGAGAAGTGGAGGACGGGAGAAAACAGGGATCCCAGGCTGGGCTCCTGCAAGACAGCCAAACTGAGGCAACATTCTCTCTTCCAAAGCCTCAGCTTCTCTCTTCGGCGTCAACAGTGGTGACATCACTCGGAAGCTTGATAGAAATGTAGAATCTCAGACTCCACCCCAGAGTTACAGGACCGGAATCTGCACAAAACGCCCAGGTTATTCAGATGCACAGTAAAGCTGGAGAAGCGCTAACCTGGAACGTTGTCCAAAGCCCATGACTTCTCTGGAGTTAGAAAAGATTGAGGCTGCCTCGCTTCTCTCTTTAGTGACCCCTAGTGGTAAACCCGGAAGGTGACCACATCTGTATCACAGGGTGACTGAATTTTGATCTCTAGCCTGAACCAACAACTGTCCAATTTTCGCCAGTGGATCTATCCAAGGTCCCAAGCACTTGGAAGATTGGAATCCTCGTTGGCCATCCTGTTTAGAAAATCGGATGTGTCTAATCCAAGCTGGAAGGGAGTGTTTTTCTGCATATTGCTGCTTTTGGAATTCAAAGACAACATTCTTGAATGGAATTATTCTCTGGGAATGCCTGAGAAACACTGATCCACAGCCAGCTTTGGGTCTCTTGACTGAAGACACATCAAGATGGTCCCTTGTTCACATAACCAAGTACACCTCATATATGGCCTCTTGGGCTAGCCCTCAGTGAGAAGTCTTTTTTATTAAAGAAGAAGAAGAAGAGGAGGAGGAGGAGGAGGAGGAAGAGGAGAAAGAAAGAAAGAAAGAAAGAAAACAAAACCAAAAAAATTGCCTGATCAATGTTAAACAGGCTTTTCAATTTATATTGGGGCTTGAGTTTTATAAGAAAAGTGGGACAATTCAGCATACTGTAGAGGTGAAAGGACTACCACAAACCTCATCTAGGATATTTCCCAAAGTATGTTTCATTGGTTGAATATCGTTAGAAATCACAAGACAGGGTTCCAGAGTCAAATTAGTTTGAGAAACATTGGATTGCACAAAGTTGGAAAGATTTCCTTACTGCAGGACTTCTCGGGCCATTTGTTAAGTTAAGGTGCCTTGCCGGTCTCTCAAGTTATTTTCTTATAGAGAATACACTCACATACACACATGCACACACTTATTTTGGACTACTGGGGAAACCTGACCCATGGAGTCTCCGCACCGTGAAGTGAAGTATTTCACCCTCGGCATCAGGCCATCATTCTTAGAGCAGTGCCTGCATTCCTGATTCTCAAGTCACTCCTCCCGGCCCTGTGTCATGATGCCACCTAGAATTGTTTCCCGTTACTATCAACTGATCTAGCCCATCAATCCTTCCACCATTTTGTGCTCTATGGACAGATACAGAAATGTGGAGGGGGAAAAAGCAGAATTTTTTTTTAAAAAGGAAAAATGAAGAAGAGAAAAAAGAGGAGAGAGTACAAGAAAAATTTTGCATCCATTTGGAAGTGGGGAACTGAAAACAGAGCAACCAGATGGAGACCTAGTTTTCTTTAATGCTTTCCTTCTCGAGCAATGAGCCTCTATGAACTGGTCACAACGATAGTTCGCATCAGACCCCGAATGCCCTGCTTGAGTGGGCCAAATCGTTGATGGGCACAAGACATTCACTTCTCCAATGCATGGGCAGACTGTAGGCACAACTTCTACATTTTTCACTTCATGACTCTTGGTGATCTGTCTTTAGGGATGGGTCTGTGTTCTTCAAAGGAAGTCTATCCATCATAAGTCCTTTCCAGGAGAATTCTTGGTTATTGAAGACACCATGTTGTCTGGCATTCATGCTTCTTCCACCAGACAAATCTGGATCTGCCCTTTGGGTGCTGGATTATTCTATCATCCACTTTCCTACATGATTCCAAGTTAGAGTTGGCCAAAAGTAATCCTGCACAATACTTGGGAGGCAGAAGCAAAGCCACAGTCCCTGTGTCCCGAAGATCATTGTTGTGTGTGGGGCAAGAGGCCATGGGGGGGTCCAGTGTGTCCTTGCCCCTCCACTCCATATCCATCTTCCTTCCAACTGCCAGCCCTGCTACTCAGTGGCAATACCAGGCCAGAGCAGTGGACTCACAGAGGTGGTAGATTCAAAGAGTCAATGATCTTTGGTCTAACATCTCCTCTCTTGACCTTCCCAACACAAGGGCTCCACATTCTTTGATTTAAAATTTCCTGCAAACTCCAAGTTGGCCACAAGCGCCAGAGCTGCTAATTGGCTTTGCTTCCAATCATAGACTCCCATTTTCAGGCTCTCATTTCCCCATCTCAGCCCACAGGCATATGGGGGAGGTCTAAATTCTATATTAAATTCTTAGTGCTGCCAGGCACGATGCCAGGCACTTAGGGAGGCTGAGGCAAGAAAATTGCTTGATTGCTTTACAAAAAATGAAAAATAAAAAAGTTAGCTGCATGCAGTGGCTCATGCCTATAATCCTAGCATGTTGGGAGATTGAGGCTACTGTTATCCATAATCATGTCACTGCACTCCAGCCTGGGCAACAGAGTGAGACCCTGACTCAATCAATCAATCGATTTCCTCTTATCTAAAATATTCATAGTGGTTCTGCTCCTCTGAGCCTTGGCCCATGAACACTGTTTTTATGTTCTTCTGCTCAGATTTTGAAGTTTTCTATCAAGATGCCCTGATATCAGGTCCTGGTTTCTTTTAGGGACCCTCTGGCTTCTGCCCATCCTTCACTGGTAGCAATGCAATTTGTTTTCATCTCATGGGAAAGATAGCCCCAAACATCCCCCAATTCTACAGTTTACTACTTTGTAGAATATTTCACAGTTTAAAATCTGTTAGCAAGTTTATTTTGGTATACCTTTGCCTGAAAAACTATATAAATCTGTTCTTCAATTTCTTTTTGAACCAGTCTTAACATTTTATTGGTTTCCTCATCAATTAATGATTTATATACAATTTTGACATGCATATGATTTGTATTTTTATGAGTCATGTTTTTAACTTTTTGAAAAGTATATTATATCAACAGCCAGAGGGATAGGCATCATTTCATTTATACTTGCCTTATGGTATTTGTATCACGTTAATACAAAAGAAGGTTGAAGTTTCAACTTTAAAAATAATTTCACAGTGCTGCTCCTTTAGACTTAACTTCTCTGCCGATACATTTGGAAATATTTGCATGTCTTAACACCATCTATCTGGAGAGGTGGAAGGCCCCCCTGAGCTATGTTGAGCCATCTGTCTGGACCCAGCTCTCGTTATACTGATAAGAACATGTAGAAACTCCTGGAGTTTGAAACAGCTTAATATCTAAGCTCTTACTTTAGGATAAAACAGTGAGAAGAGGGTTAAGAGTTAAGAGATATCATAGTATTTATTTATTCAAAACAAATAAAGGAAATGAAATCAAGCACACAGTTACACAAGGTCTAAAACCATGGGGATTCCCTCATAAATGGCTCTTTATGTTTGTTCGTGTAATAACTGTTACTTCACTGTTCTTTACTAGACTTATTCATGACTGGGCATTATCCACTCTTCTATAGCAAGTCTCCCAGAGTGCCTTGCATCCCAGTTTTCTTGCACCCTTTTCCCCTCCCTTCCTCCACACTCTGGCCTTCTTCTGCAACCTTGACTGTAACATGCTTTCTCTATTATCTGGAAAGTTCAGCGTGTGTGTACACACACACACACACACACACACACACACACATACACACACTATGACTCTCACTTATCCTTCAGCTCAGGCAGCATTTCTCAAGGAAGCTTTTGTGGTCACTCCAGACCAGAGCAGGCCCTCCTGTTTTACGCCCTCACAGACTCTCTGCTTGTCCTTCCAAGCACTTGCATGTGATTATTTGTCTCTCTCCCCCATTGTCAATAAAATCCGGGATCATTGTATCACTACTGTATCCCCAGACCTGGCAGGATGCCTGGTACATAGAAGGTGTTCTTGAATGAATTAATAAGAACTCAATGCCTGTTTGTTACAAGGATGAATAGATGGCTGTTTGGTCTGTTATAGTCCCTAAAAGCAAAAGAAGCTGTTAAAATAGTGTGACTCTGACTTACTGTTAATGTCTGAATAAAAGAGGCCATTCAAATTTTGGACTGAGTTTGACAATGTTCTATGTTGGTGAGTTGTGAGGAGCCATTTTCATGCATTTCTAGGGGAACTGGTAAACCTCTTGGGAGAACAAATTGGCAAAAGCTTTAAAGATTACAAATTTACAAAAGTTTTGACCCAGTAATTCCACTTTCAGAAGCATATCCTCTATAGATGTTTGTGTATTCATAAAATAATCTGTGTTCAAGGGTGTCTATTGTACAGTCTGACGTAATAATAAACTATTGAAACAACCTAAATGTCCAATGATGGGGACTATTAAATAATGCAATGAAAATTCCAAGAAATAGGATACACTGCAACCATTAAAAAGAATGGAGTGGGCCTGTATACGTTGATATGGAATAATCTAAAAGATCATTGTATCATTAAGGGAAAGACGTACTATGTACGTGTATATTCCATATGCGTAGGACATTTCTGGAAGTATCTATAATAAACTGGTGACGAAGCTTCTTTGGGGAGCTGAGATGTGTGACTGAAGGACAGGGGCAGAAAGGGGACTTCGGTTTCACTACATACACCTTATTTTAGCTTTTAATTTTGTGTCATAATCATCCACTAACTATTCCAGAAATCGACAAATGCAGCTCTAAAACATTCAAAGAAATTAAGAGTTAACTGTGTAGTCATTGCGGGAAAAAAGTATTAATAGATCTGGATAAAGTTTTACTGATGTTTCTTTGACATTTTCAGGCCCAAATTTTCACACGTGTATTCTCAAGGAATCACTGTCTCAAGCAGTCCCTCTAGTCGTTCTTTCTCTCCCTGTCTCCCACTAACCTTTCAGTCTTTCCAGCATCCCCAGAGACTTATCTACTTTGGAAACGGGGGACTCCTCGTATGGGAGGTCCAGAAACTGGGCTGTATCTGGGTGAACACTGAGGCTCATGACATAAAATCTCAGCACCCTTGTGAAACCTGCCCAGTATATCCTAGCCTACTGTATTGACTTTGGCAATCCTTGTTGGCCTTGTCATGCCAATAATGTTATTGAGATGAAATTGAATGAGCATGTGGCCACATCCTCCAAATGGTTTCTGATACAGTTAAATGCTGTAGATTACATTTATTTATTTTGTGATAATCCCTTTGTTTATGTTGCTGGTGATCCAGAAAAAGTGGTCTCTGACAACATGCCATGACCTAAACAACGACAAGTTGAATTACCATTTCATTTACCATGGGAGACTTTTCACCACGTGTTTTGCAGCAACGATTTTGACACAGCTTAAGAAATGATAAATTACACCCAACAAAAACAAAGAGAAACTCAGAATTTCATAGCAGATAATTGCAAAGAAAACAGCTATTTGCCTCTCTGCCTCCCACATTTTCAAAAAACAATGTACTTGAAACAAAAAAGACCCAGGGATAGTAAAAACAACTTCATTTTCCTCTTATAATTTGAAACATTTGGAGAAAGCACTTTGTCTGCACAAGCTGCATATTCATGGCTGGGTTTTACACAGGGAATGTTACCCTACCATCGCCTCTCATTTCATTGTTACAGCAGTTTCCACAAATGCCCAATACTATGTTATTAAGACAAACGTAGCAAGGACAATAACATTTCTGTATATGCATGCACCAAGATAGCTGTTCAAAAGTGTTCTATGAAGTGTTGACCTGGCCTTCAAGTTTGTGTTAAAGTGGGAGGGGAGGTGGGCAGAAATGCTTTTCACACCCCATTCAGTCATAATAACAATTGTGTGGCCAGGTTGCACAAGGGCAACATGAATTTCTGGTTATTGATGCACACACAAAACCATCATAAAAATCAAGATTGGTATGAAACACTCAGAGTATATCTGTACACCAAAAATAATTGATTTTAAACAGGCTTATGTGTTCTGCATTCTCTTTTTCCTTTATTTCTTCACTATTTGAAACTGCATTGAAAAGAACCAAAGGTTTGTGACTCTGTCAACGAAACAAATACTTTTATTGTTAAAAACCAGTACTGCTATCTATTTTTCAGAAATAATGATTTTAGAATTATATAAACTTTTTGAAAGCCAACATCATTATTTTAACAGTTTTCAGAACTTGATCAATTTATATCAGCTAATCTCAAGGTTCAGATGAATTAATTCAATAGCCTAGCTCAATAAACCCAGTAGGTTCATCGAGGAGTCCTATTTTTTCCAAACCAATGGATTCAAGGTAGAGATACTGAGATATTATATGGCTCTAATGAGGGACTAATTGTTCCTGTTTTGACATTTTTAGTGATTAAAACCAACTCAAGATTTACATCATCCAACATTGAGGACTCAATTAAACAATTATTCCAAAGATTATTTCCTAAGGAAAAGTCCGACTCTCTGCAGGTCCCACCTCTGCTCACATCCGAGTTGGTATTCCTGACTGAGCCTCTTATTTTCACCCATCGAATGTCAATCCCACCCACCACGTCTCTGCTTTTTTAAAGTTCACGGATTCTCTCACAATGGTAAAAGGTAAACTGTTTTCAACAGCAAGAAATAGAAAACTCCAGCACCAGCAGCATAGACCATCATTATTTTATTATTTAGTTGACAAGCATCTGTACATGAGCCGTCTCAAGACTGGACTGACAGTTCAGTGTCAACAAGGACCCGTGCACTATCTTTTCTCGTGACCTTCCTCAGTTAGCTGGCTTTCCGGTCTCGTCTTTATGCACCAGCCATCACTTCCCTGCTCAAGACAGGAAGGAGAGGAAGAGGTCATACCAACGTCTTTCTTCTCACACCATTTACTTTTCAAGAAAGCATAAGCTTTCCTCGGTGTCCCTGAGCCATTTCCCCCTTATGACTTTGGATCACACCTGTATCATTTGACCACTCCTGGCTGCAAGGAAGGCTAGGAAGTTGTCCATCAGGCTTTTGTAGAGAAAGATAGTCAAAGGAAATAGGGTTGGGGGTACTATTGGGTTAGACAAGCAATGAGCGGCTGTCTCAGCAAGCCAATAGATCCCCCGGACTCCCTGGCTGAATCAGAGTCCCACCTTGGGCTATCTGCTACTAATTTCCCCTCAGGCTCCCGTGAAGGTCAGGTATCTCTCCACCCTTCCGAGATCTAGCCTTGAAACCTGCTGAATCACTGGAGAGCACACATTGTTTTTACTCTCTGCAGAATCACTGTCTCTGAGCTCAATAGTAGTTCTGCATCTTAAACTTTTGTGGAATCTCTTATAATGCAGGACTCCAGCCCATGAAATCCATTAGTGGGCTTTGCCATAAAAATGGGATTGAGGACAGTTTCCCTGCATCACACCCTACTCTCAAAGACAAGCCCTAAGAGAATTCCTTAGAGTTCAGTGCTAGGAAAGATGTGCTTGCTCTAGGGAATTGGGCATACCGTCTTCTGATAACACAAATAATGGGAAGCATGGCCTCTTCTACTTAGCCTAGGGTGCCAGGAAGCACAGATCCAAATCTGAACCATGGCTGTCACGAGTGCGGACTCCCCAGCATCTGTTTGTCTTCTTGTTCTCCGTGCTCTGGTTTTCATTTTGTCATTGTTCTGTTGACGGCATTCTATCGTAGCCCACTGCAAATGTTCGGAAGAAAGGGGAGATCGATAGATAAGGAGGAGAGAGAAAGAGAGAGAGCATTTATTTCAACACATTTTATCAAAGCAAACTACAAAGGCTGAAATAGTCACGATGACGAATCAAAGGGGCTATCAGTGGAGGACAGTTTGACTGAAAACGGCACGTTATTTCTCTGCATATAACACACCCCCGGTCGGGCACGGTGGCTCAAGTCTGTCATCCCAGCACTTTGGGAGGCCAAGGCAAGAGGATTGCCTGAGCTCAGGGGTTCGGAACCAGCCTGAGCAACTTGGCGACACCTCACCTCTCCAATAAAACAAAAAATAAGCTGGGTGTGGTAGTGTGCACCTGTAGTTCCAGCTACTTGGAAGACTGAGGTGGAAGGATTGCCCGAGCCCAGCAGGTCAAGGCTGTGGTGACCGTGAGCGTGCCACTGCACTCCAGCCTGGGTGACAGAGTGAGACTGCAACTCAAAAAAAAAAAATTACTTCCAGTTTAAATGGATCCTTAGTGACCAAAGGGTGGATTCTAAAATTTCTATTTGTATGTTTTTATGTTGTTTATGCCTGACTATACTTGTATGCATTTCATTTCCTCAAGTTTTCTTTTCACTCATTCCATACTTAAAAACTGCCAAACAATCCATATGAAATCTGTTGGCTTTCAGGACAGGCTAGTTGCCCATCCTTTTCTCCTCCTATGTGAACAAAACCTCAGTTTATTTGAGGGTGCCAAAGAGTTCACCTAGAAAGCTTATATTTCCCAATTCCCCTTGCAGTTAGGAATGGCCATGTGACCTGATTTTGTCCAATGAAGCCAGCTGGAACTGGCCAGGAGGGTTCCTGGGAAAGCATTCCAAGGGAGCAGACTCAGCTGGTATCTTAGTTTGGGTTCCCTCGAGAAGAGACCCTGAGACAAGAACTTGGGTTTAGGTGGTCAATTCAGGAGGTGATCACAGGAAACAAAAACGATGGGGCAGAGAGAGAAAGGGAAAGAAGAAAAGCCAAAGGAAGGAAACATTAACGAGCCAGTAGCCAGGGGGTGCCCCAGTCCCACGTAGGACCCTCTGAGGGTCGTCTCACTGGAAGATAAGTAGGTGGGGGTATCTCATTCCCCTCTGGCTGGGATCACCTTTGATCTTTAACTTTCCTATACTAACTGGTTGTTCTTGTCTGTGGCCAGGTGGTCTTCTGTGGCTCCACCATAGCTGGTCTGTGGCTGGCATGTGATGCTTAACAGGTGCATGGGACTGTGGGCACAGCTGGCTGGTATGAAGAGGTCCAAGGAAGTTAGGGCATCCTAGGCATCTTCCTGAGCCAGCATGCCTACCCATGCACTCTACTTTTCTTCTTTCCTTATGCCCAAAATGTAAACATGGCAGCTGGAACCCTACTAGCCGTGAAAACCAAACAAAGGCTGCATCCTACAAAGGACTGTGTGGAAAACTAGAAGAAGCCAAAGTTCCTGATGTCACCATGAAGCTGATAAAGTCATAGACTATACAACTCTGAGCTTAGGAGAAAAACACATTGACACACAGGTTAAGCCTCAGTCATTAGACTTCCTTTTAAACATAGCTGAATTCAATTCTAACTGATACGTATCCCTAGTACCAGTCCCATTCCCCAGAAACAGTCTTGGCCTCAATATGTCCATGTTTTTTCATTATGATCATCTCGCTTTAACTCAGTTCAGGCTGAGTTTCTTCTTACAAAAGTTACCCTGAAGAAGTCTTTCTCACCCTGAATATTTCTGTGAGGTTGGTGAGTCGGTGCCATGGGAGCGATGCAAAGATTTGCACAAAGGGTAGGTCAGAAAAAGTTTGGAATGTAGATCAAAGAAAAAGAGCAATCCACCACTCCAAGATTGGAGAAGGGGCCAGACGTTTAAAGAATGTTTGGCAGTGAATGCTTGAGGTTGACAGCTTTTAAAGCTTTTCTTTTAGAAAGAGTAGGTAAGCATTCTTGGATAACAGAGGTGCTGTCACCGTGGTGGTGGGGCGGGGGTCTGTGTCACATTGGACATGAAGGGCTGATTACAATAGATTAGGTTAGCTTGACACTTTATGGCAGGAAGACAAAAACTTTGGATAAAAAGGTAATTAGCACAAAGCTTGCTTGGGGGATTATAAGACAATTATCAGTAACTACCTTCAGGAGGCTGGTTTTGTTTCTTGTTTAATGATTACAAAGTGGGTTGGAGTAAGCTGCTGAAAAAGTGTAACAAAACTAAGCAATGTTAAAAAGCTGCCACTCTGACTAAAGTTACCCCATGCTGGCTTTTCACCCTTTCAGCTTCTAAGCAGGAAATCAAGCTGCCTTTGTTCTTCCCTATGCATGATCTCAAAAACATCATTCAACATCTGAGATCACTGAGTTTTTTCTTTTCAACAGATTGTGTGTTAGTCAGAGTAGGCCAAGTGCTATAACAAACAGTCCCAAACTCTCAGTGACATACCATGATAAAGGTTTATTTCTTGATCACATCACAGTGCAAGGTGGGTTGGAGGTGGCTTTGACCCACGCAACCACCCGAGCACCTGCTATCGAGTGGCTCTGCTTCCCCTAAGGCTTTGGAGGCCACCACTGGATCATCTGTATCTGACCAGGAGGAGAGAGAAGAACAACAGGATGGAGATATATGGAGAATCCCACGGGTGGTTTGATGGTCTACACTTGGATCTGGTGCCTGTCACTCCTGCCACATTTTCTGGCTCTAAGAGGTCAGTCACATGGGCTCCTGTACCTACAGGATAAATCGGAAATCAAGTCTAGCTGGGAGCCCAGAAGGAAAAGAAAGAGCATAGGGAATATTTATCACAACTCTGCCACAAATGATTACAAAAGCTTCCAGATGGATCTTCCCATCAGTGGCCACAGCCAGGAGCATTCTGCCGCCATGTCTCCAGAGATGTGCACTTATAGCTTTCTAAAATGGTCTTTGCAAATTGTGGACACTTGCTTTTTAAAGTTTACACCTGAAGTGTTTTGTCATTCATTTAAATCACTGAAGGGATGTCTTTTCTGGCACATTATGGTTTGTGGTCATAGAGATGCCCGGCCCAGATCCCCCTTCAAGGAAAGACTTCACCTCACCTTCCATTGCTGGGAGTGCCAGCAACCTGCAGCAGGTTAGGGTGGTCTCAGGTGCAGAGCTGCCTCACCGGGGCTTGTGTCCTTCCTCAGGCAGCCACACCCAGTGACTTCCTAGGGTGGAGGTATAGGGGCGTGGGGTTGGGGCAGAGTGATTCCGACTGACCCTGATAGTGGTGGAGCTCACATGGGGGGTGGGGCAAATCTTCAGGGGCCTGCGTCACAGCAGGACATCTCCATTTCCAACTTCTACTTCCTTCTCTTCTTCAGGGGCTCCTCCCTAAAAATTCTACACACAAAACTCCAGCCCACAATTCCTTTCCCAAAGACCCAACCTGCAACAGAATTTCAAAATAAAATGATCAGCTGGGCATGGTAGCTCACGCCTGTCATCCCAACATTTTGGAAGACCATGACAAGAGAATCACTTGAGCCCAGAAGTTCAAGACCAGCCTGGGCAACATAGCCAGACCCTATCTTTATGAAAAAAAAAATTAGACAGGCCCAGTGTCACATGCCTATGGTCCCAGCTGGAGGATCACTTGAACCAAGGAATTCAAAGCTTCAGTGAGCTATGGTAGCACCGCTACACTCCAGCCTGGACAACAGAGTGAGACCCTTTCCCTACAAACTAATAAGCAAATAATCATCATAATACTCTGCAGCAAAAATACATAAATAAATTTAAATTAATTTTTTAAAACAATCCATAGTACCATAAACTTCCTTTTTTTTTTTGAGTTGGAGTCTCACTCTGTCGCCCAAACTGGAGTGCAGTGGCCTTTCCCGGCCACCGCAGCCTCGACCTCCTGGGCTCCGGCGATCCTTCCGCCTCAGCCTTCCAAGTAGCTGGAACTACAGGCGCGCACTACCACGCCCGGCTAATTTTTTGATTTATTGTGGAGATGAGATCTCGCCAATTACCCAGGTGGGTCTCGAACCCGCGGGCTCAGGCAATCCACTCACCTCAGCCTCCCAAGGCATGGGATTACAGGCTGAGCCACCGAGCCCGGCACCATAAACTTTCAAGCAACTAAAAATGTATTCTGAGGCCGGGCTCGGTGGCT
>CAUYQG010183875.1:0-11537 GCA_963574415.1 Tarsius wallacei
TTTCTCTCTTGCTGCCTTTAGGATTTTTTTCTGTTGTACCTACTTTGTGTAAATGAATTACTCGGTGTCTAGGGGTTGATCTTCTCATTTGATGTCTTGTTGGGGTTCTCTGTATCTCTTGTGTTTGGCTGGTCACATCTCTGGTGAGATGGGGAGAGTTTTCTTAGATTACCTCCCGGAATACTTGCTCCAATTTTTTCTCCATTCCCCTTTCTTCTTTTGGGATACCACTCAGGCATAGATTCGGCCTCTTGATATAATTGCCCATCTCTTATAGGCTTTGTTCTTTCTTTCTGAGTCTTCTTTCCATGTTTTTTACAGAACAGGTTAATTCCATGTTCTGGTCTTCAAGTTCTGAGATTCTTTCTTCAATTTGATTAATTCTACTTTCCATGCTTGTCATCTTGTTATTCTGCTTTCCATGCTTGTCATCTTATTATTCATTTACTGGATAAAACTTTTTATTGCCAAAATCTCTGTTACAAGTTCTTTCAGTGTTGTGTCTTGCCTTTCCTGAGTCTTATTCACTCTTTCCATCCATCCCCTAATCTCTGTCATATTCTGGGGCTAGTCATTGGTGACTTCCATTGTTTGGTCACCGAGGTCTGATATTTCAGAAGTTTTCTCTTTGTTACACTTGAAATTGCCCGTGGTATTCCTTTGGTTTTTCCTCATTTGTAACAGATCTCTTGTTTTTCTCTTTATTTCAGTTATTTCTCTTTGGATATTCAGTGTCAGTGGAAGATGCTTTCCCTTCTGATGTTTACTCGGCCCTCTATTCTTCCCTGATCTGGGCTCTGGATTTGTTCTATTTTGAAATCAGATGGCTTTGCTATCTCTTGTAGTTTTTAAAAGTTGAATGAAGTAGGGGATGGGGTGCTAGGATTCAGAAGCTACTTCAAATTACAATGTTCACTGATTGTGGTATGTGTTCCCTGAGATCCACTCCCCACCACCACTCTACATGATGATGCAATGCATAAACCAACACAAAAAACAATTGGGCACACACACAGAGACATAAACACACTCTCCAAAACAAACTGGAATAAAAACGAATTGAAACAAAAGAAAGACAAACAACAACAACAACAACAGAAAACCAAGGAAGCTAAACACATACAAAGATGTCCAGCACAAAGTGAATGGAGAAGAAAAACAGAAAGACTGGGGGGAAAAACAAAGAAAAAGAATTCAGATTGAAACTTTACACATATATAGACACACCTTAAACTATAAAAATGAAAATAAAGAAAAATAGAAGAACAAAAGAGCAAAAATAAACCAACACCAACAACAAAATTGAAAGATGAGCACTCGATCATTCACATATACACATTAACAGAAAATAACAAACAAAAGAAAAAAAAGTAAAAATAAAGCCGGGCTCGGTGACTCAGCCTGTAATCCCGTGGGTTGGGAGGCTGAGGTGAGTGGATTGCCTGAGCCCGCGGGTCCGAGACCTGCCTGGGCAACTTGGTGAGACCTCATCTCTACAATAAATCAAAAATTAGCTGGGTGTGGTGGCACGTGCCTGTGATTCCGGCTACTTGGAAGGCTGAGGCCGAAGGATTGCAGGAGCCCAGCAGGTTGAGACTGTGGTGGCCGGGAGCGGCCACTGCACTCCAGTCTGGGTGACAGAGTGAGACTCCAACTCATTAAAAAAAAGTAAAAATAATTGGGGGATGTAGATCAAACCCTCACATGCACATTCATGCACAAAAGAAAAATATTTAAAAGATAGATGAACTAACAAACAGGCAACATTTTTTTTAAAAAATTTTAAAAACCTGCCCTCTTGTGGCAAGTTCTGTGATTGTTCCTCTAATCTGGTCTCTCCTGCAGCACTTCTACCTCTTTCACTTTCTCTCCAGTGTCTGGAGCAGGGAAGGAGGAGGGACAGTGGAAGTTGGTGGGGCTGCAGTCCCCTCCCCACTCTCTTATGGTCAGGAAGATCTCCTCCAGTGGGGAGGTGTGGGATTGTCTCTTCTGCAGGTGTGTACTCTTGGGCAGTGCCCCAGCCAGGCCTATCCTGGAATGGAGTTCTCCTATTGTGATTGATGTCCAGGCTTCGCCTGGATTTGTCTTTCTCAGTCGCAGTCCAGCAGTGTGGTTCTAACATTCAGAGAATTGCTGGGGAAAAGGGGGTTTGAGTCAGCCCCAGACTCTCCATTGAGCCCTTTGGAGTCCTTTCTTTTCCTTTTCTGGCCACACCCTTTGTCCCATGGCTGGATCAGGGTAGAGGGTGGGTGACTGAGACTCAGCACTTGTCAGGTCACTCCGAAGTTTGTGTTTTTAGGATGTTCCCTCTGGATTGCAAGCAACCCCTGAGTAGTTAATCCACCAGTCACAGAGATTGGGTCTGTTTCTTGTGGTGAGCAAGTTGGAGCACTTTCCTGACCTGCCTTCAAGATGGTGGCAGGGTGCCTTTCTTGTCCACTTTCATGGGACTCTGCCTCTGGACCCCCTCCACACCTTCTGATGCCAGTGCCCTGCCAGGTGCTGAAGTGGTGAGGCAAAGCCTTGAGCCCCCTGATTCAGTAGTGAGGCAGAGCCTGTGGCAGTAGCCTCTCCCCACCATTTCTTCACAGGAAAACTTTTGTCCATTTAAAAACAAAATGGTACCAGTTTCTGCATCCTGGGAATCACTAGCATCCAAGTTCAGCAGCTGCGGTACCAGCTGCTGCACCAGGAGAGCCCTGGCTGCTAGCTCCTTAGCCCTCACTCAGCCACTCACATGCCCACTCACTCACCAGCATGTATACAAAATTTTCCATACACTCACTCACTCACACCAGGAATCACATAGTCCCACTAGCTTGGCTGCTATCTTCCCTGCCCTCTGACAAATACTTTTTTAAAAAGCTATTATTGATATGTTAAAAGAAATAAGTAAACTGGTTCCAAAAGTTAAATAAATGTGGCCAGGCATAGTGGCTCACTGGTAATCCCAGCACTTTGGGAGGCCAAAGTGGGAGGATTGCTTGAACCCAGAAGTATGAGACCAGCCTAGGCAACATAACAAGACCTCATCTTTACAAAAAAATTCAAAAGACTATCAGGATGTGGTGGCTTGTGCCTGTAGTCTCAGATACTCAGAAAAGAGAAGCAAAAGGATCACTGTAGCACAAGAGGTCAAGGCTTCAGTTAGTCCTTATAATGCTATATACTCTGGCCTGTGTAATAGAGTGAGACTCGCAATTCAAAATAATAGTAATAATAATAATAATGATAGTGATAATAACAATAAAAGAAGTGTATATTGATGGTAAAGATATTGAGAATGAGATTAAAATAGAAAAACAGAAAAAAGAATTCTGGAATTGGAAGTATAATCAGTATGAAAAATTATCTAGGGGAGCTCTAAATAGATATGAGCTGGCAGAAGAAATAATCAGCGACTTAAAGATAGATTCATATAGATTGTGTAATTAGATGACAGAGAAAAAAATATAGTGAAGAAAAATGCAGAGGCTATCAAATGAATGAAAGATGTCATTAAGCTCACCAACATATGCACTAGAAGAAGAGAGTGAGAAAGAGACAAAAAATATTTGAAGATATGATTGAAAATTACCCAAATTTGAAGCAAACCTTAATCTATACTTTCAAGAAGCTCAATTAACTTCAAGTAGCGTAAACACAAAAAGATTTACAAGCAGACATCTAGTAGCTAAAAATTTTAAAAGTTAAAGATAAAGAGATAATATGGAAAACAATAAGAAAAAAAATGTCTCACCATATATGAAGGAACCCCAATGACAATAACAGATAACTTTTTTTCAGATACAATGGAAGACGGAAGGTAGTGGAATGACAACAACAACAGCAACAACAAAAAATCACAAAGAAACTTACAGCAAAATTATCTATCAAAACTAAAGATGAAAAAAGTCATTCCAAGGTAAGAAAAATACTGAGAGAATTTGTTGCTAGCAGAAATGCAATATATTTTACAATAATAGCATATAAAAATTGAATGGAAGCTGTATTGGAAGTGGTTGGAAAGCTGATTGGAGTAAGAAATGACACCAGATAGTTTTGAATATATAAGAAGAAATGAAGGAAATCAGAACAGTGAATGAGAAAGGCAATATAACAAAATCTCTATGTATATACTTGTTTCTTTTTCCTCAACTTAAAAAAAAATATGATTATATAATTATAATAATGTATGATAGAGTTTGAAACACATATAGATGTAATATGGATACATTAAATAGCACAAATATGCTTTACTTTCAAAGATATAAACAGGTTAAAAGTAAAAGGATAACAAAAGATATACCTTGTGAACAGCAGCTACAAGAGAAGTGGAGTGGCTGTACTAACATCAGCCAAAATAGATTTTAAGAAAACCTGTTAGTAGAGATTAAAGGGATATTTCATGATAAAGGGTAAATCATCAGGTAAATATAATAGCTACAAATAAGTAAATAAGAAAGGTAGCATAGCATACACACTTTAAAAAAACCCCAAAATAACAAACGGAAAAAAACTGAAGGAAGAAACAAACAATTAAACAATAACAATTGGATATTTTAACACCCATCTTTCAATAACAGATAGAATAATTGAACACAAGATTAACAAGGAAACAGAAGACTTGAAGATGACTACAAGCCAACTAAATTTAACAGATATATATAAAATCTTAAACCCAAGAATAGCAGAATATTATTACATACTTCCCAGCACACATAGAACTTTATCTTGGGTAGACCATGTGCTAGTTTATAAAACAAGCTTCAGTGAAATTAACAGGACCAAAAAATACAAAGTATGTTAGCCAAACACATTAGAATTAAACAAAAAATCAACAACAAAACACATTTCTAAGCAGTCAATGGATACAACAAGAAATGACATGCAAAATTATAAATGCTTTGAGAAGAATGAAAATGAAAAAGCAACATACAAAAACCCATGGAAAGTGGGTAAAGCAATGCTCCCTGGGAAGTGAAAATTTATGGTTATAAACACAAAAAAAGAAAAAAAACATTCAAGTTAGTAACCTAACCTTTCATCTTAAGACACCAGATGAAAAAGAGCAAATTAAACCTAAAGAAAGCAGAAGGAAAAACAAAAAACAACAATTAAAAAACCCAGTAAAATAAAATAAATGAGGAATAGAAAAATCATAAAGTCAACAAATCTAGAAATTGGTCCTTCAAAAAGGTAAACAAAATTGATAAACTTTTAGCTAAATAGACCAAGAAAAAATACAAAAGTAAAGTTGCCAATATCAACAATAATGTGATAATATCACTAACAACATTAAAGAAATTAAAAGAAAGTATTATGAATAATTATAATGCAAAAAAATTATAACATAGATACTATGGACAAATCTCTAGAAAAACACAAGCTACTAAAATTAACTCAAAAAATAAATAAAAATGTAATAGTCCCATAGTAAGTAAAGAGATTTAATTATTTTAAACAATAACAACAACAAACTGAACACAAGAAAAGCCTCACTGATTAATTTTACTAAATTTTCAAAGAAAACAATACCAATGCTTCACAAACTTTTCAAAAATAGGAAAGAGGAGAATATTTTCAACTCATTCTGAGGCAAACATTAATCTAATACAAAAAGATAGCACATGAAACAAACAAAAATATACTTTACACACCAATATTCATTATGAATAGAGATGCAAAAATTCTCAGCACAATTTTCTCAAATGGAACCTGGCAACATATAAAAAGGTCATGTACCATGAAAGACAAGATTCAGCCTGGAAATGCAAGGTTAGTCTAACATCTGAAAATCAAATAATACACATCAAATTTAAAAATAGATCACAAAAATTACATACTTATTTTAACAGATACAGAAAAAAGCATTTGACAAAATCCAGCACCTTTCAATAATAAAAAATGTTAGTGAACTAGGAATAGGAGACATGCTCCTTTAACTAATAAAGGACAGCTACCAAAAGCAAAAACCAAAAATCAAACAAAATCTAACTAAATTTATACTTAAAGATTCAATGTTTTTTTTCTTAATTTGTATGTCTTCTTTGAGGATATACCCACTTAAATCCCTTTTTAATTTTTAACTGAGTTATTTTTTCATTTATTATTAAGTTGTAAGTATTTCTTATATTCTGCATACTAGTTTCCTATCAGATATATAATTTACAAACCTTTTCTTACATTTTATTAGTTGTTTTTTCACTTTCTTGATAATTGCTTTCATGTCTGGGGCAAAGAAAGTATAATATACATCTTATTCCAGAAAGCAGAGAAGTGCTCCAAGAATAAGGGGAACGTGTTCAAAGAATATAGAATCTAGCTTGGGGGAATTCTCATTAGCCAATTCTGCTACAGTTTGAACAAGTCTGGGTTTGCAACTAAATTGTAACATATTAAATAAGAGGAAATAAATGAATTCATAGTGATAAAAAATAAGAATGAGAAAGAAAAACTAGAACAAACTTATATGCTACCAGGAGTAACAATTATTACACCACCACTTACTTTAAAAATCTGTCAGTAAAAGGGAATTAACCATCTAAACTACTTATTTAGGAAATACTTTATATTCAACTCATGAGGAAAACTCTTTTCTATAGAAGAATACTAGACTACAAATGTAAGAGGCATAAGAGAAATACTTTAAAAATCACTATTTTGCTATCTCTAATGAAATAATAGATTCAAGCAAGAATTCCGAAATTTTTGATTACAGCTTGTTGGAAAACATCCTAGATGTTACCTGCATTAAAGAATATTACCCTACAGATTAACTATAAGTAAAAAGGAATAAAAATTGACTTCATGATTAAAAAATCTGACTTTCATCGCCTTCACCAAATACTGTAAATAGTGGAGTAACTTGATTCTATATGCCCTCAATGTAGTGCAATATGAAGTACACAACATTACCTGTGAAGTATTCTTGGAAAAAAAAAGACTGACTCTTAACACAAACATTTAAATCTATTTCTAATATGTAGAATATTCCAAGGCTAGAAAAGTCATGTACCACCATAAGAAAACAATTAGACCAAAAAATAATGTGATACACTCTGTAAGCCAGCTGATCTGTTCCTTTCCTAAAGTCAATGTCATGGGGGAAAAATATAAGAGAACAACTATAGAACAAAAAAAATACAGAGACAAAATTCAATATATAGACCTTACTAGGTCTTGATCAACACATAAAAACAGCTTTAGAAAATATGTTTGAAAACATTAGAGAAAATTGAATAAGAACTATTAGAGAAAATTGAATATATTAGTTAGTTGACAAAGGAAAATTGTTCATTTTCTTTGCTGTTATAATGAAATAGTGATTATGTGTAACAATGTACTTATTTCTAGGAGCTGTATATTGAAATACTTAAAAGTGTCATTTCTGAAAATTACTTTTAAATGTCCAGCAAACACACAAACACAAAGAAAGAGCTAAAGAAACTATAAAATATTAATGCTTGAAACTACCTGGTCGGTTCCTAGGTGCTCATTAAACCATTCTTTCAACTTTTGTCCATATCTACACATTTATAATAAAAAGTTGGAAAAATATTATCTTTTTCATGCTTTAGATTTTCTGATATTTCATTAAGTTTTACCAATAGGCATAAAACTTGACTTTATTAAGATACATGGTAGGAAAATATATTGGTAACTCTGCTTCTTATCCATTTTTAGTAAACTTTATGTTTAACTTTAGAGAAATAATCAATAAGCTAATATGTATATTTTGAAAAAACACTTTTCACTTACATTTTATTGTTTCTGTTAAAAATAGTTGACCAGTAAATATCTTTTAGGTGG
The DNA here is from genome assembly GCA_963574415.1 of Tarsius wallacei. NCBI lineage: Eukaryota > Metazoa > Chordata > Mammalia > Primates > Tarsiidae > Tarsius > Tarsius wallacei. The sequence goes on from CAUYQG010183875.1 coordinate 7,792, forward strand.
TAGAAGTCTGATATTTCTTATTTTCTGAAATTTCTGATTATTTAATAATAATGATGATTAATCTTTATTAGATATTTGTTCTTTTGAGCACCATGATATATTCTTTACATATGATTTCTTATTTATTCCTCAGAAAAACAGTCGAACTATGACAGGGATAGGATTGAAGGGAGACAAGACAAACTAGGTGAATTTTTAAAATTTGATTAATCACTTACTGTAAGAAATGGAAATGGGATCCAATCAAGGATACACAATGAAATATCCAAGTATGCTTGAGAGCCTAGTTGAGAGTGGAGCCATGAGGTTACATCATAAAATATAGGTCCTTTAATCTGTGCAGTAGGGATTATTTCTTTCCTCTTGTTTCATAGCCCATATGTGGGAAGTTAGCCCAAGAGTGAGGTTGGCAGGGCATGTGCAATGAAAGGATAAGAAAATATGAATCTGCTCATGCTTGCAAAAGGAGTGATTGAAGTAATGTACCATATGATTCAGAGAAGAAATGGATCCTTAATTGGGAGGTACCAGGTCAGGAGCTGTGAGTTATGAGTATGTGGGAGTCACACACAACAAAGCAATCATTCCTTATAGACAAGGACATACTTGAAGTCAGAATCCACCATTAGGATGTTCTCAGATATACAAACTATCCACTGCAGATAAGCACAGTTTTGAAGAGACATAATATCCATACTTGCAGAACTTTTCACTGGGAAAAGGGGCCTTTGTGAAGGAAAGTGGTTGAAGCCTACAGGATTAAAGGTTCTTGAAGATGTTTGAGATAAGTGCTAGGGGGAAAAGATGTGATGAGTTTCTCAAACATACAGAAGAACATCTGGCTTCCAGATGCATCTAAGCTGAGAAATCAGAAACCATAGATCTTGGACAGAGAACCTAAGACATCTGCGAAATAAAAAAAACCAAAAAAACAAAAAAAAACTTTGGTATAGATAGTATAATTATTACTGTCTTTATTTTCTCTTAAAGATTAGAGATAAAAAATTAATATAGTATATATTTGGAAGACAGCAAAAAAGTAGTCAATATTCTCAAAGTTAGCTTTGTAGGGAGAGAAATCTTGAGAAGTAGAGTAGGAAGTGATCTCCTTGGAAAGGGAAAGAAGACAAGGTTATTCTCCACTTTTTACAAAAATATAGAGTGTATAATACTGAGTGACCTAGCACAGAAACAAAGAACTGAGTACCACATGTTCTCACTCATAAGCGGACCTTGAACAATCATCATAATACTATAAGAAAGGGATTGGCAGTAGTGGGAAACTGCCAGGGGAGGAAGGGTAGGATTTGCAGTAGTAGAAAACTGCCAGGGGAGGGAGGGGCACACCTCATCAACAAGGGTACCTGCATAATGAGCATTTGTATACCTAACCCTGAATTATACCCTACATCTCTAAAATAAAAAAAAACTTAAAAAGACATTGAAAGCCAAGCCTGAGAAGCGGAGGTTTGACATTCAGGACTTAATAGGCAATAAACCCTATCCGTGTGTGCCACATTGCATGTTAGTACCACGGCCACTGTTTACCTCTTCTGTGAAAACAGAATTTTGGCCAGGTACAGTGGCTTATGCCTGTAATCCTGGTGCTTTGGGAGACTGAGACAGGAGGATCACTTGAGGCCAGGAGTCTGAGGCTGCAGTGAGCTATGATCATGCCATGGCGCTCCAGCCTGGGCAACAGAGCAAGACTCCATTTCTAAAGACTAAAAAAATAAAAATAATTTTTAAAAATAGGATTTCTCTTTTTCTCTAACTCTGCTTTCCTGATTGAAGATCATATTCAATTAATGACAGCATGAATTAAACAACATGCCTAGCATTGGGTGAGGTGTGATAAGGAATGTCAGAGAGAAACAAGGTATAGTGCCTTCTCAAAAGAAACTTACAAATTAGATATAGAGGGAATACGTATACTCAGGAACCAAACAAAGAGATGGTATGAATAGGTATTTGTGTTTGTAACTAGTTTATAAGCAGTATTTTCTCACTGTAGTTGAGAAAAGCTTAATGGAGATAAGTCTTCAAAATTATTTTAAATAAAGTACAAAAATTGGGGGAAATTTATTGGTAGGTGTTTAAAAAACAGTAATGTGGCGAAAATGAGCATAGCTTCCATGTGTGTATATGTGATATGAGGTTGAAAGACAGGGAGAATATATATTTTGAATATATATTTTGAACAGCCAAAACTGGATACTGTAAAGATTCAATTAAAAATTAAAATATTTACTAAATATCTTTTTTTTTTTTTACTAAATATCTTAAATACAAAAAACTTCATTGTATGTTAAGAAAGAAGAGGAATTATTCTAAATAGAAGATATTTGTTAAGATCATGGTTAGAAACATAACTTATCAAGGTTAGATAAGAACATGGCACATTTTTTAGTCAGTATACAAGAATATTCTAGATTCCAGATGCCTTTATAAGACATATGAAAATGTTTGTAATTTTCCAAACTGAAAAGTTAAAAGATTGTGAGACTGTGCTATATTCATAATTTCTTTTGTGTTGTTGCAACAACCATGTCAATTATGGCAAGATATTCATAATTTCATTGGTATTCTTTACCTATCACTAAACCTCTTAGTCTCCATTTTCTTTACTTTGTACTGGGCCAAAAGATTGGGTGGGCTTTGTTATCTGAATACATGGATCTGTTCCTCTTCTTCTTCAGCTTCATCTGGATTGTCAGGTACTGACTACAAAGGCTGCATGAAGGCAGTTCACATCTCTGGCTTTTATGTAGTAGATATGGCATAAATAATCAACAGACAAGTTTTCTCACACCAAGGAACCTTTTCCAAGTTCTGTACAGGCTGAAGATTGCTCCTTTCCTGTAAAAAGGCGGGAGGCATGAAAGTATGTTAGTCATTCAAGAGGGACACAAGCAATGTTAGAGTATAAAAGTCAAAGAGAAGTCTGGACACAATGGTTCATGCCTGTAATCGCTGAGTTTTGGGAGACCGAGGCAGGAGGATTGCTTGAGGCCAGGAGTTTGAGACCAGCCTGGGCAGCATAGTAAGACCTTGTCTCTACTAAATAAATACATACGTAAATAAACATATAAATAAATACATAAATAGGCTGGGTGTGGTGGTGTGCACCTGTAGTTCTAGTTACTCAGGAGGCTGAGGGGGAGAATCACTTGAGCCCAGGAGTTTGAGGTTACGTGAACTATGATCTCACCACTGCACTCCAGCCTGGGCATCAGCGTGAGACCCTGTCTCTATGAAAAATACATAAATAAAAAGGAAGTAAAAATCAGAGAGAAAGAGAAGAGAAACCACTCCTGAGACATGCTAAACAACTATTATTCAGAGAAAAATCTCAGAATGAAAGTAAATTTAGAAACTGTTGCTTTTTTTCTTTATTTAACATGAACTATTAAAGTCAGAGGGTCTGAGAATATTTTTGTGATTGCATGAACAGGGAAACACCTATTTCCATACAGTTTTCATAGGATAGAAATCTGGGCAGATGAGAGAATCAGTAGATGATGCAAAACCAGAACACAAACAAAGACTCTAGACCTCTAGAATGGAACAGTCAAAAAAGGTGCTTTCCTCTAAACACCAACCTTCTGTATGACCCCGCAATCCCCCTACTGGGAATATACCCTGAAGAACACAAATCACTCTATAGGAAAGATACCTGCACACGTATGTTTATCGCAGCATTGTTCACAATAGCAAGAACCTGGAAGCAACCATGCTGTCCATCA
>CAUYQG010183878.1:0-43834 GCA_963574415.1 Tarsius wallacei
ATCACTGAGTATGATCGACTCTATATCTATCCAGGTTGCTGTGAAGTCCATCTGTTTGTCCTTCTTGATGGCAGCATAATATTCTATTGTGTGCATGTACCATTTAAAAAAAATCCAGTCCAGCTTCGATGGACAGCATGGTGAATATAGCTGCAACAAACATGCGTGTGCAGGTATCCTTTGGGTAGAATGACTTGAGTTCCTCTGGGTACAGTTCCATAGGGGGATTGCTGGGTCATGTGGAATTTCTAGTCCTTTCAGAAGTCACCACACTATCTTCCAAAGAGCTTGCACTAATTTTCATTCCAACCAGCAGTGTAGAAGCGATGTTTTTTCTCCGCATCCTCACCAGCATCTGTTTTTGTTTGTTTTATTAATTATTTCCTTTCTTACTAGGGTTTTGATTTGCATTTCTCTGATGATGAGTGAGGCTGAGCACTTTTTCATGTGTCTGCTGGCTGCCAGTACATCTTCTTTTGAGAAGTGTCTATTCATGTCTTTTGCCCACTTTTTAATGGGGCTGTTTGTTTTTTTTTCCTTTCAGCGCGTTTGAGTTCCTTGCAGATCCTAGATGTCAGGCCTTTGTCAGATACACAGTTGGCAAATATTTTTTTCCCATTTTGTGGGCTGTCTCTCCACTCTCTTGATGGTTTCTTTTGCTTTGCAGAGCTTGTCCATTTGAAGAAATCCAACTTGTCTATCTTATCTCTTGTGGTATGGGCATTTGGGGTTTTGATCAGGAATTGGTTGCCAGTTACAATTTCTATGAGGGTGTCGCCTGCATTTTCTAAGATTCTTAAAGTTTGAGGTTTTATGTTTAGGTCTTTGATCAATTTAGAGTTAATTTTTGTGTCTGGTGATAGGTAGGGGTTCTGTTTCAATCTTCTGAATGTGGTCAGCCAGTTTTCCCAGCACCATTTACTGAATCAGTTCTCCTCTCCCCAGTGGTTGTTGTTGGAGGCTTTGTCAAAGATGAGTTTGTTGATAAATCAAGGTTTTGCTTTCAGACTCTCTATTCTGTTCCATTGGTCTGTGTGCCTGTTCTTGTACCAATACCAGGCTGTTTTGATTATTGTAGCCTTATAGTAAAGTTTGAAGCCTGGAAGTGTGATACCTCCTACTTTGTTTCTTTTACTAAGAATCGTTTTGGCTATTTGTGGTCATTTATGTTTCCAAATGAATTTCTGTATTGTCATTTCCAGATATGAGAAGAATGATGTTGGTAATTTAATGGGTATTGCATTGAATCTGTAGATTGCCTTTGGTAGGACGGACATGGACATCTCAGCAATGTTGATTCTTCCTATCCATGAGCATGGAATATTTTTCCACTTGTTTGTGTCTTCTTGGATTTCTTTGAGCAGTGTTTTGTAAAGGTCTTTCATTTCTCTGGATAGGAAGATGCTGAAGTATTTCTTTTTGTGTGTGTGGCTATTGTGAGTGGGATTGTGCTTTTTATTTGGTTCTCCACCTGCTTGTTGTTGGTGTACAAGAATGCAACTGTCTTTTGCACATTTATTTTGTACCCTGAGACTTTGCCAAGGTCCTTTATTAGTGCAAGCACGTTTTTGACAGATTCTCTTGGATTTTTGAGGTATAGGATCATATCGTCAGCAAAGAGGGATAATTTAACTTCCTCTTTTTCTATTTGGATACACCTGATTGCCTTCTCTTGTCTAATTGATCTAGTTAAGATTTTCAAAACAATGTTGAACAAGAGGGGTGAGAGTGGGTAGCCTTGTCTTGTTCCAGTTTTCAGGGGGAAATGTTTCCAGTTTCTGTCCATTTAGCAATATGTAAGCTGTGGGTTTATTGTAGATGACACTTACTATTTTGAGGTATATTGCTTCTATACCTAGGTGTTTTAGGGTTTTTATCAAAAAGGGATGCTGGATTTTATCAACAGCTTTTCTGCATCTAATCTTATAATCATGTGGTTCTTGCTTTTATATCTGTTGATGTATTTAATTACATTTATGGTCTTGCAGATGTTTAATCAGCCCTGCAACCTGGGGATGAAGCCTACTTGGTCATGGAGGATGATTTTTGAGATGTGTTTTTGAAGCCAATTTGCTAGAATCTTGTTGAGGGTTTTTTTAAAATCTAAGTTCATAAGGGATATTGGCCTGTAGTTCTCTTCTTTTGTTAGATATTTACCTGGTTTGGGTATCAGTGTGATGTTAGCTTAGCTATTGCTTTTCTATTCAACCCACTCATGAGCGGTTCACTGCATATGTGGAGCGTGACTGTGAGTAAGGTAGAAACTGCAAAGTACTCAGAAGCTGAAGGTCTCAAGGGGGTTATATGTACACCATTTTGTTATCTGTGTGATTTAAAGCATATTCATCTTTCTCTTTCTGTACTCAAGTTTCCTCATTTCTAATTGGGCATATTGATATGCCTCATGAGTTGCTGCTGAGAATTAACAAGAAAATATATGTGAAACAAACTTCATAAACTGTAAAGTAAATGCAAATATTAGTTATAATTAGTTTAAAGTGTTTTCAATCTCATTTCAAAGGTTTTCATGTGGTTGGAAGAACTGTGCCAAGGATGAAATTATTTCTAAACATTGAAATTTCCCAAGTGCAGAGTTTTCATTGATCTTGAGCACAGAGCTGCTACTAGTGAGGATAAAATGTTGGTGTCATAGGCAAAGAGATATTGCCACTGGCCTGCACATCCATGAAGTTTGAAGATGGCATCATTACCCCCCAATGTGGGCTGTACACACGGGTCAATGAACATGTGTCTGTTTGCTATTGTCTTCCCTCTGACTCCATATTCCTTGTTATTTTTATTTTTTATTTTTTTGAGTTGGAGTCTCACTCTGTCACCCAGACTGGAGTGCAGTAACTGCTCCTAGCCACCGCAGCCTCGACCTGCTGGGCTCCGGCGATCCTTCCGTCTCAACCTTCCAAGTAGCTGGAACTACAGGTGTGTGCTACCACACCCAGCTAATTTTTTAAAAATTTATTGTAGAGTTGAGGTCTCACCAAGTAGCCCAGGCAGATCTCGAACCTGCCGACTCAGGCAATCCACTCACCTTGGCCTCCCAAAGTGCTGGGATTACAGACTGAGCCACCGAGCCCGGTCATATTCCTGGTTATTTAAGGCTATGGAAATAACACCAGATAGCTTATAATGATACAAAGGGCAACCAAAAACCTGGAAATTTGTTTTGGAAGGCAGTCCTCTTGTAATATGGGCTTGTTACACTAGGTTTGTGTTCTGGGAGCTCATTGGCATCAGTTACTAGCTAATGTTGTGAGAGACTGTGTTCTGCTTCAGTGATCTTTATTTTTTTAGATTCTTTCATGATAGATAATTTACATAAACAATTTGCTCATACCACACTGAGTGTTCAGCAGTTTTTGACCAAAAATGGCATGACTTCCATGCCCCATCCTCCCTATTTACCCCATCTCACCCCAAGTGATATTTTTTTTGTTTACCTGGATGAAAAACATCCTCAAAGGGAAGCATTTTGCCAATGAGGAAGAGATGAAACAAAAAATGGCAGAAGCACTAAAAAGCATCAAAATTGACAAATTCATAAACTATTTTAAGCAGTGGAAAAATTGTTTCAATAGGTATATTGCATCAAACGGAGTGTATGTTGAAGGTGACTGAAGTTTAAACATGTAAGAATAAATACATAATTTTTATAGATAAATTCAAGTTTTTTTGGTCTCCCTTATGTATGGTTGTTTAGATGTTTACAGTTTTTTGTCAGTTAAGATACTAAGAATGTTAATGATTCTCAGAAAGAGGGACACTGTTCAGAATTGGGATTGGAATGTATCAAGCAGAGAGATTGCTACCTATCCAGGGAAATATAAAATTCTTGTTAGGTTGGGTTATTCCTGACATATCTTCTTTTTTTTAAAGATGTGGGGTACAGTTCAGGGTTAGGTATACAAATGTTCATTATGCGGGTACCCTTGTTGATGAGGTATGACCCTCCCTCCCCTGGCAGTTTCCCTCAACTGCCAATCCCACCACCCCAACCCCTGGCAGTTTACCACTACTACTAATCCCTTTCTTATAGTAATATGCTAATTTTTCAAGGTCTGCTGATGAGTGAGACCATATGGTACACTGTTCTTTGTTTCTGTGATAGACCACTGAGTATGATAGACTCAAAATCCATCCAAGTTGCTGCGAAGTCCATATGTTTGTCCTTCTTTGTGGCTGCATAATATTCCATTGTGTATATGTACCACATTTTTTTAATCCAGTCCAGCGTCGATGGGCAGCATGGTTTGTTCCATGTTTTTGCTATTCTTCTTGGCACATTTTTTAATAACATCAGGATTCACCTATGCTGGTCCTGGGTGTCTTGGAGTAGATGTAGTTCAGGAAATTTTCCTAAAGGGATAAATCGATTCCAACCTTTTGGGATATGAACTATGGTTTTCGTGATTTGGTCATATTACCAATTTTATTGTCCTGACAAAAGGCATTCATTGAGGTCACTTTGCAAATTATGTAGTAAATCAATCTTGTGACATTAAGGAATGCAAGAATGTTCTGAAAGGCACAGGTATCAGCATTGTCACAAAAATAAAAGAGTGTGGAGGCCATAATCACTACCAGATATTGGTAAAAGAGGCCATGGCACAAATTGTTTAAAATGATTTTTTTAATTTCCCAAATCTCCACCACCTTTCTGTGAAGTAAATGGTGCTTATGTTTTCCAAGAAGATAATGTGACTCAACCCATTATATATCCTAGACATAAATTCAGAACTGATTAATGTCAGTGAATTTGACCATCAAAACTCTGGGAATAAGCTTTTAATATATGAAAAAACCATATTCTTGCAGAATTTCTTTTATGATGCATATCATTTGAGCACCAAGGAGATTAATTCTAAAGTTTTCTGACTCTCAATGACTTTCAATCATATTTATTTAAACATACAGCCAAAAATTTAGAATAAAAACATTTTTTATCTTTCTATTCTCATCTTTGTATAATTACCCTGAATATTTCTGAGTTTTTTCTTTCAGGGCATATGTTCAGTGAAAACTCATGCATATTTCACTTAACAGGATTAATTATCATCTTTCCACTAATTATAATTAAAATCTTTTCAGGTAATTGTGTAAGTTAACTTTGGTAATTTACACATACGGAATACTATTTTGTAGAATAATAGCAATTGTACTGCAAAACACACTAAAGAGCATAACGGTATGAATACAGAATAAAATAATTCAGAGTTCTAATATATTAAGCTTTTCTTATGTGCATTGCTATATCTCTAATTGCAAATTATGCTACTAAATATATCACATTGTCTGTTTATAGTAATGATACCTTAATGCAAGCCTTATGACAGTAGGCATTTCTACTAAAAATTATTTCTAAAACATATATCTATCTCTCTCGTCTCTTAATAGATATTAGTATCCTAAGAGCTTGTTAAATAGCTTATGCTTTAGAAGATAAATGTCTTCAAAATTGGTAATTTATGTGCTAAATAAATGAAAAAGCTTTTCCTCAAAGTATATATCCTTGAATGTACAAATTAAGGCTTTCTTCATTTATGAAGCTTTTAAAAAATTTGTTATTTATACCTATTGGTTAGTTTATATGTTACTACATTAAGAAGTCTGTGTTTTGAAGATGCCATATGACACCAAAATGGCCATCTTTTGAAATTATGGGATGCTTCATTGCAGAGTCAGACTCTAATCTGCAACCAATTTGTGTCAGCTTTCTGCATAGAAAAGATCTCAAATCCTCTCTTAAACCAGGAATCAGCTGAAGGTTTGTCTTGGTTTCATGAGCCCAGCGCAATTAGGCGGCACGTGAATGTGGGCCACATGCGTTTATTGCTCTTCCTAGCATGTGTTACTTTGATGTGTTAGGTCGGAAGGCTCACTCTTTTCTGGGCAGCCTTCCTCCTGGGTCTTTATACTGCTTAGCAGTTGAGTCCAGACTTTGAAACACAGCCTAATTTAGAGGCAGATGCTGCAGCTGCTGCTGTCATTTCAGATGATTTTTTTTTTTTCTTTGATGTCAGCTTAGAATCTAGGGTGTTATATCAGTAAAGCAGAGTCTGCAATTCACGAAACAGAAAGCACACCATTTAGGCTTTTGTTTTAGCCTTTACTTCAAATTTCAACACCTTTTAAACTATCAAAAATTTGTTGTTGAGCAAAAATATTTGAAATTATGTATATTATTAATTGGGAGGAAGGTGTCAATAAAGAATATATAGCTCTGTTGGTATTGAATGAATACCAAAATTGCTAATATCTGATAAACGCTGATAATGAAAATATGTGAAATGTAAATACAGTGTCCTCTGGTTTCTTCATTTTGTTCTTTTTCTGTCTGATTCATGTGGCACAGACTTTTTCTCTTCTAAATGTTTGTCTGACTTATCTTTAAAGCATTTTGCATTCATTATTATTATTTTGTTGTTGTGAACTACATGCATTACCTTATCAGGGAGCTTACTAAATTCTTTGGAAATAGGCCCAACAACGGAACCGTTTATCTTCTTTTTCACTTATTGAAAAACTTAAGTCTGATAAACTATAATTTTATTGGCCTTTAAATTGGAAATAGCTTCCACATCTCTAAATTGTTTGTTACTTGATATGAAGAATAATTTTAAAGTCTAAAAGAAGTGTAGATTTGGGAGTTAGTTACTAGTAAACTTATAGGACCATATGGATAGATTTCTCCTTTCCTTGACCAATGAAAGACCAAAAAGGCATGGCAGATTCCTTTCTGTGCTTTCTTGTTGACAAGAAACATTTATTATCAAGGGATATCAAAACAGCAACTGGCTATGTGTTTGCAGTTTTTTTTTTTTAGATGGTTTTGAAAGAAGTAAGGTGATACTGTCTGTAAGCAAGAAAATAAAATATACACATTTTTTGGTTTAATATTATTTCACCTAAATTTACAAAGAAAAACTAATAGGGACTTTATTGTGGTATACTGGCAATAAGACAAGCCTAAATACTAGTTACCCAAACATATGTTTATGTAGATCATCTGCTTTTCCCCCTTTTGTTTAGAAATTGTCATTATAGTATATTCTAGGGAGAGTTCTTTCAGAATATGGCCATGATCAGTTTTCTTTATGGGCAAGAACAATATTAATTGTTGATGATAGCAAATTAGTTTTTTAAAAAAATAAGCGAATATTTATCTTTATCTTAATACAAAACATGGGAAATAGCATACATGTTCTAAAAACTAATGCTTAACTTTAATGTGTAGCTACTCAAAGGAATATTATGCAATCATTTAAGCTGTTTATGAAGATTTTTAGTTAATATTATACAACTATATAGAAAAATATTATTACAAAGTTAGATAAAATAATAAAGCACATGCTAATAGTGGCTGTCTTTCATTAATTAGTATATAGAGTTTTTCTTATGTTTACTTTTCTATATATTCAGCAAAAGTTAATTTAGCAATGACTTATAACTTTTTAGAAAGTAATAATGTAATATTATTTTACAAATTTATGAATGTCCTGTTATATGCAATGTACTCCACTTATATAAATAAAATTTTTTTTTACTAGGTATGTTTTACAAATTTTAAAAAAACTTAAATTCAATCCCATTTATTTTCTTAGAGTCAGTATGAACATATTAATGTAAGAATGTCTAATGTCGAAATAATTCTTTTCTTTTTCTTTTTGGATTTTTTCAATTGCAGAATTTTAATTTTCACATTTTTACTTTGATTATGCAAAGTATTTTAGTGTTATATGGAAGTAGTATAATATTATTTCATTTTATTGTATTATATTTTTTAAATGAAGCTATGAATTTTCTGTGTGACAAAATTTTGCAATAATATAGATATGGTCCCTTACATTTCCAAAAAATAAAAAATTATTTTTCATAGTAATAATATGAAATTATAGCCAAATAGTGATACTGAATCCTGAATTCAGGCTAAATTTGAATGGACAAATCCTGCCTATTATGATATCCAGTAAGCATATGTGACTAGTTATATTTAAATTAATTAAAATTACATAAAATTAAAAATTTTGTTCTTCAGTCACACTAGTCCCATTTCATGTGCTAAATAGTCACATGAGGCTAGTGGCTATGATATTGGACAACACAAATAAAGAAGATTTCATCATCACAAGAAGTTCTATTGGAAAGCACGGATATATTCAATATGCTGAATAATTGGTACTCTGCTCTTAATTTTATCCTTTATAGCATGTTGAGAGAATAAAAATTTTAGCTGATTGTCTAAGTGTTCTTTTCAAATTTTGCCATCACATAGATACTTTTGAAAGAGAAAGAAATATTCTCAGCATGTTTTGTTTGCCATGTGTGTTTGTGTGACAAAAGAAAGTCGTATGATCGAACAATAGCCAGTACTAAAATAAAATCCATCTTTCATGCCTTTGTTCTTACAATATTTGCTTTTTTCAAAACCCAGATGTTTCTTTTTTTTTTAACTTTAGCATGAGCAATAGGGCAGAGAGCCTTGTGCAAATAGAAAGTGTGGGGAAAATCTGGAGGCTACCAACCCCTCAAAATGAAAGGTGAAAGGAAGAGAGGTTCTATAATCAGGAGAGGACCAGAAAGAAGAGAAATTCCACCCAATATAAAATATTGCTTTAAATAAAGATAAAAATAAATAAGACAATGGTATACACATGACAACCATCTTTTAGCGTATTATGTATAATCTTTTGTAGCATCTAAAGATCTTTTTCTAAAAAGTAACTGTGCTGAGTATTATAGAGAGTAAAATTTAAGATCAAAGGAGAGCTCAGAGTCATATTTTTAAAAATAAAACTTTAAATCATAAGTATAATAATTCTCAATTTACAAACTGTAGAAAATACAGAAAAGCATAAACATGTAAGTAAAATGTCTTTATTATATTTTTGCTTGGTTATTATGTTGCATAGTTAAGATATATTTTCATGAGAATGCTTCTCATTAACATATCATAAGCATTTTAAAAAATAAAAGTTCTTCATAATACATAATTTAAATAATTTCACTTGTACATGGAATTTCTTTAACTGGCCTATCACTTTGGAATACTTGGGTTATTTTAAGTTACTTTATTTAAATTATGCTGCCATACAATTTCTTTGCATTAATTCTTGTACACGTCTGTTAGTATTTCCGTAGCATAGATTTCCAAAAATAAAATTGCAACATTATGGATTGCAAACTTGAAAGGCTTCTTATTAATAAATTTCTTTTTAAAAATGTGGTGATAACATACATTTCTACTAGTAGTAATTATAAATGCTTGTTTTTCCTAACTCAACATTTTTAGAATGGCAAATAAAAAAGTAGTATTATTAAAGTTGGAAGTCACTCAATATAATTTTGCATTGATTCATGGATGATGATAAGTTCCAAAGAAATCAAAACAAGTTTTCATCCTTTATGCATTAATCTAAATTTCTTTAAAATTTATAGCATATCATGTAAATAATAGCATCGTGTTAGAGCATTACTTTTTGTATTATTATATTAATATTAAAATAAAAGTAGCAAATATGTGTTAATTTACATTTATATCGAGTACCTTCTATATTTTTTATTATATTACTCTTGAGTTTTGAAGAGTGGAATATAATTTGAAACTATGGAAAAATATTCAAACTTGTTTTGAAGATAATAAAAACAAAAGATATTGAAAAATAGATCTAATATATCTGTGATTATACTAGTTGTCTTTTTCAGTAGATTTTACTAATTAAGGCATAAAGTATGTTGTAGAAAATATAAATGGAAAAATTCCATTACACCATTAAAATTCTTTTGAAGTAGCTTATGATGGGTTTTAAGGAAAGAAAAAGAAATGAGTAAAATCAGATAGTGGTAAACTACAAAATATTGTCTACCTTATTTTGCAATTGTCTCTACATTTTATAGAGCACTTGTGCTAGTGGCAATTATTAAGTAGCTAGTATGTGGTGAACTTTAAGTTAGGTACCAGGTCAGCTGGTCAACAAGCCAAAGAACTGAGGTTTTAATTATTTCAAGACCATGTACTGCCCACGTTTAAACTACTTTTTACATACTATGAGTATACTTAGTGTTGCCAGTACTGGGATGCATACATGACAATGAAGCTTCAAAAAGTGAGAGTTTGACCTTAAAAAGCTTATAGTTCATTTATATATTGTAGAAATATAACAATATATAAACAAGTTCCATGCTTGTTTAACACTGTGCAACAATCTTGAGGTCGTTGGGTAATCTGTGAGGGGCTCTGTACCTCACAAAGTCATCCAAGAAACCAGGTTTCTTCCGTGTTGGTGTTTCATCATTCTCTAGTCTGTATTGTTAATGCTAACTCATGAATAGGCACATCTATTTTTTGGCAGTTTAATTAATTTGATTATAAAAAGGAATGAAGAAAAGGATGAACAGTGGAGCGGTGTATTTTATACTTGACTAAAACTACTGTTTCAGCATTTCTCCAATTATATGATATTAATATTTTGCTTAATCAAATTTGGTTTAGCTAGTTTTATTTTTTTCCCTCTTCCATGTTATGTTGGAACTTACTGACTTTACAATCATAGCTCATTTTTCCCTAAGAGCTGCTGGTGACCATAGAGATAATCTACTCCAATTCTTAGTTTTATTTATAAGGAGAATTAAACTTAGACAAGAATATTGTGTAGCCCAAATTAATTTTACAAGTTAATGTTAGAGCAGAGACATTAATTTAGGTCCTGCTTTAAGCCTAAAGTTAACTCCTTTCGTTTATTTTTCTAAAAAAACGTAATATAAAAATACATACATTCATATTTTAAGTATTTTTTTTCATTTAATCTTAAAATATATATGTGGGGACAAAGCTGTTTTTGATTATAGAATGAAAATGCTGATTCAGTTCCCAGCATCTCTCTTCAGTTCATCTCAACCCATTTGAATTATCTGTTATTTCCTGTTTCAGTTTTTTTTTAACTGGAGGTAAAATTTAAAAATACTTTTTAAAGAATCTGAGTTCAGGGTTCTTTTGGATTAAAAAGCCTTTTCCTCCTCAATCTTAATATGATTATCTTGAATATACCTAAGTCTACATTTTTTAAAGCCCTTGGCCTTTATCTAGTCTTTCTAGAGTATTCAACTTTCATGGAAGCAATAATATCTTTCTTTCTGTACTCACAGTCTACTGGGTTCTAAAATATTTAATTTAGTTATATAAATTCAGTAATATGTCTAATTGAAATAAATATTGTGGGTCTGACCATAACTGACTTTATTAAACATACAACACAACCAATGAAGAAGATACAGAACGGTGGGCTAAAGAGTTGTTTACAAGCTCAGTTCTGTGGGTGTGCTGTATGTAATGAGAAGTATATTACACAGAGGAAATGAAGAGATTTTTGAGAGCTTCTATGGTAGTAAATGTGCAACCAAAATTAACCCTTTTCTGCTCACTCATATTTTAAAGATTATCATTTCATCCTCTTTGCTTATGCTTATTATCATCTTCGTCACTGTTAATAGTTGAGATCCTAATACAGAGGATGTTATACTAGAAATTGTGGAATCTCAGAATATTCAGATATGGTCCCTAACTTCAGTGGACTTGAAATACTGTATAGCAGATAATAAAGAATACCAAAGTTAGAGTTCTGAAAACCTGAAGAGAAATCAAGAAATACCGGGGGTTTAGGCAAAGTTTTTTTTCCTGCACTTTTTAATACCCTGCTAGGCCTTCTAAGAAAAGCTAAAATGCTACTTTTATTAAAAATATCAAATTTTACATGACACTGTTGATTCCCTATATCAATAAAGTGACACAGTCTATAATGGTACCAAGCAAGTATTAAAATTATCTAAAATGCAAGTAAAATTTTATTTATTAATATGATTTTTGTGGCACTGAAAGCAGACTAAATGTTCAACCATGTCTCATTAAGCCCTTGAGGATCTCATCTTTTAAGTCTCTTGCATAGAAGCAAGTAGACTTGATCAGTAAATATAGTAAAGCAGAACTTGTGGAGTCTGAAGATGCAGTGATAGCTCTTAAAAACCTCAGAATCACTTACGATAAAGTTAAATTAATATGCTAATAGTTAAGACAAATGTGCATACACATAGCACTCAATTATTATGCAATTATTAAAATAATTTTATGTAGGACTTTAAAATAATATCAAAGATTTCTGGGCATAATTTTTGGTGTAAAACCATGAAATAAAACTGATAATATAGTATAATCACAGCTGTGTAGAGTCATGTAAAACTCTGAAAGGACTTATACTGTAGAGATTATTGGTGATTTTAACTTATCATTTATACTTGTTACCGACAAAAATAAAAATTATTGTAAACAAGTATTGCATGCATTTCACTTTCTCTTAATCTACCATTCAACAGATGATATGTTTCTTATCCCCTCAACAATTTACAAATATACAGAATTTTTAATTGTCCTTATATCTTTGTGAGGATGAGTTTCAGTCCTTAGTAGCTATACACTGTGGGAGAGTCACCTATTGAAAAGGACAAGACACCGTCATCACCCTATCTCCCCTTAGGGGCTCGTGCTAGATTTATTTTATATATTTTAGAAAGTAACATAGCTGCTTAAAACTTTTTCTGAAAAAAGATAGCATTAGCAAATTAAAATGAAATGAAATATATATCTACATACAGTCACTCAGTTTTATTTATAGGATATAACATATTTTTTTCAAATATATGATAATAAGAAAGACTACATGACAGCTATCAATTTAATTCATTCTAGATGATCAAAAGTCCATTTAAGCTACTTACTCTGTAAAGGTTAAATAACAATTTTATATTCTAGTTTGTTAGGGAATTCTGTGGTAAAGGTAATGAATTTTATAAAAATGAATAAATGAAAATGTAACTAGTAATGGGCTGCCCAAGTGTTGAGTAGATAAGCAAAAAATAAAAAATGACTATTGCCAATTTGTTTGTTGCATAGTTTAGTTCCTGTGCCTCACCTACATTCTTCTTGCCTGACTTTTGTTGGAAAAGGTCACATTTTGAGTAATTGGCTGCAAGTATAATTAAAGCTAATTAACAAGTAATGCAAGCAAGACTGCACAATTATAGAAATGATTTTTACAGTGATAAACTATAGCAGAAAGTTAGAGTGTTGCAGCTCTTAAAATACATTTTCCCTGTAAGTCTTGTTTAAATTGCTTACATGAGATGAAGTCAAGAACAGGTATGAAATTATGCATATTTTTAACAATATGGTTTTTTGAAAATTATTTTTCTTTCCAATTAACTCAATTTATCTATCCCTACCAAATTTAAATGAGCCCCAGGATCCATTTTACAGATGACATCATGGAAAAGATAGTTTTTTAATAAATAAATAAACTACGTAGAATAATAAAATCATATTTATATTTATAATTTTATGTTTAAATTCTTTATGGTTTCAAAATTTTGAACCATGAATGAAATACCAATGGAATCATATTATAAAATATAAATTATAAATATGTGGAGAAAATTGGTGATAGATATGTATTTACATGTTATTCTTTTTATTTCTTTTGATTTTTCTCAACCTTATATGTAACTCGTGTATCTAAAATAATCCTCTCCCCAATAGAAATGCTCTCCTTGGAAGAAATTCACTTGTATATTCATTTTCTAGGATTCCAACTGACCATGAGCATGGACATTTTCCTTTGCAATTTTTTTTAACCAACCACACCCTTTTCCAAATAAGTAAGTAGAAAGAATAAAGGGAAGATTTTCATGCCTGTGATTCAGTTTTATTTTGTTACAGAAGATTTAACAATATTTGGTAGTAAGGATACAGAATTTGAGATTCCTCAGTCAGTGGTGCCAATTGGATTGGGCTTGTGAGTCTTTTTCTAAGAACCTATAGCTTAATACTTTTCCATTTCTCTTCAACTCTCTTCTAATAACTAACCAATCTCCACAGTTCATTGATGCTCATTCTTCTAAGTATTTTAAGTCTCATTCGACACTTACTGATATTCCTTTTTTTTAGAACAATATAATTTCTCATTTTACTCCTGCAATAATCTTCTAATACTTTTTCCATTTGACAATCTCTGTTACCCTACAATTTCTTTTTCTATGAAAAATATCCTCCTCAGGTATAGGCCAGGTATAGCCTTCCATGACTTCTGTGTACAATTTTGAGTAGAATACCCTGACATCAGTCTTTTTTAATGTTACACTAAAGGACATAGTGAGTCTGAACCTGAGTTTAAATATAGTCTCTATTGTTGAATGTTTCCTGTTTTGTCTCATTGGAATGCTGATATTTTTGCTTGAATGAATTTCCTCTTGCTGAATACTGTGTGCCTTCAGTATTCTCGTGTTTCTATCAGTCACCCAGGATTGAAACCACTGAGCTTTTAAAACTTATCTGATGAGACTCAGCTAGCAAACAGGAAGACCTGAACTTACACTATGATATTTTTATTTTAAAATATATGAATTTTAAGTGTTTCTCAAACTTTAATGTACATATAAATCATGTGGGATATTTTAATTTATTTGTTTATTTATTTTAATTTTTGTACTCAGGAGCTTCTTTTATTTAATTTAATTTATTTATTCATTATTTATTTATTTATTTTAAAAATTATTTTAAAGATGTGGGGTACAATTCAGGATTAGGCACATAGGTAAGTACCAATGAGAGGCCCAAACTTCACGGGTACAGGTGAAGTTTGGGCCTCCCATTGCTCCTTACTTCATCTGGGATCTGTTTAAAATGTAGATTGAGTCAGTGCATCTGGGTGGTACCTGAGATTCTACACTTCTAACAAGCTGCATGTGGTACCTGTGCTGTTTTACACTATACCATAGTACCAGTTGCAACAATTATATATGTTTATGCAACCCAGATAAATGTTACTTTGGCAAATAAACTATTATATTTTTAAAGTATTATGGTGCAACCCCTACAAGGGGTTGAATAATATCTGTCCTTTTTCTTCATAGGGATTTCAGTTTAGTAAAAAGGTAAAAACCAAGGATAAAAAAATCTGCTATAAGACAAGGCAGAAAAAGACATATGTCAACAGAGAGATACAAAGGAGAATGTGATACGATGTTCCAATTATGTTTAATTGAGGAGAAAACAAAAAAGTTCAGGAAGTACTGTATCTGATTCAATTTAGGTTGCTATAAGCAATACTATGGACTAGATGACTTTACACACGAACATTTATTTCTTACAGTTTTGAAGTCTGGGAAGTCCAAGTCCAAGGCATTGGTAGATCCAGTGTCTGGTGAGCACGTCCTGGTTTTCAGACAGCTATCTTTACATTGCATCCTTTTTTTTATAGCCAAGAGAGAAAAATCATCTCTCTCGTATTACTTCTTATATGGATAATAATCCCATCCATGTGGGCTCTAGGATCATGATCTCATCTAAACCTAATTGCTCCCTAAAGGCCACATCCTTTAATACCATCACATTAGGGTTTTGAATTTCAACATACAAATTTTGGAGGACATAAACAATCTGTCTGTAACAGTCTATCCTTGGCCTATCCAAATACGTGTCCTTCTCAAAAGCAAAATACATTTATTCCACCCCAATAGTACCAAAAGTCTTAACTCATTCAATATAAACTTTAAAGTTTAAGGACCAAAGCCTCATCTAAATTCATTTTTTAAATTGTATACATAAAATAATTTATTTTATTTTATTATTATAGATATGCGAGGTACAAGTCAGGATTAGCTACATAAGTAGGCTGTGTGCAGGTGAAGTTTGGACTTCCAATTGGTCCTCACTTTCCCTGGTTTTTTCTTTTCCCAGGTATTCACTTTCCCCTGTTTTTCACTTTCCTCAGGTACCTTTGCTATGCGATGTGCCCCCTTCCTCCCTTCCTTCCCTGGCAGTGTCCATCAACTGCTGATCCCTCCCTTATGCTAATGTAATAAATGTTCAGGTCCCATTTGTGATTGAGAACATTTGATATTCAGTTATTTGTTTCTGTGATAGATAACTAAGTATGATGGTCTCCAACTCCATCCCATTTGCTGTGAATTTCATGATTTTGTTTTTTGTAGCTAAGTAATAGTCCATCATGTATATGTACCATATTTTCTTTATTCAGTCCACTTTTGATGGGCAGTTGGTTTGGTTCCATGTTTTTGCTATTGTGAATAGTGCAGTTATAAACATGCATGTGCAGGTGTCTTTTTGGTAGAACAATTTATTTTCTTCTGGGTATAGTCCCAGGAGAGGTATTGCTAGATCATATGGATGGTCAATTTTTAGTTCTTTTAGGAATCACCACACTGCTTTCCATAGAGGTTGAACTAGCCTGCACTTCCATCAACAATGTAAAAGCATTCCCTTTTCTCTGCACCCTTGCCAGCATCTGCTGTTTTTTGATTTATTGATGAAGACCATCCTTACTGGAGTTAGGAGGTATCTCATTGTGGTTTTGATTTGCATTTCTCTGATGATTAGTAAGGCTGAGCGGTTTTTCATGTATCTGTTGGCTGCTTGTATATCTTCTTTAGAGATGTGTCTATTCATGTCCTTTGCCAACTTTTTAATAGGATTGTTTCCTTTCAGCTCGTTTGAATCCCTTGTAGATCTTGGATGTTAGGTCTTTGTCAATAATAATTAGCAATTTTTTTTTCCCATTCTGTGGATTGTCTCCCAACTCTCTTAATGATTTCTTTTGCTGTGCAAAATCTTTTCAGTGTGTTGAGATCCCATGTGTCTGTCTTATGTTTTACAGCATTTGCTTTTGGGGATTTGATCAAGAATTAGTTGCCTACTCCAATGTGCATAAGAATGTTTCCAATGTTTTCTTTATAGTTTGAGGTCTTGTGCTTAGGTCTTTGATCCATTTGGAGCTGATTTTTATATATGGCAATAGGTAGGGGCCCTGTTTCATCCTTCTGCATGTAGTCAGTCAGTTTTATTGACACCTTTTTTTTTTTTTTTTGCTGCATATGGTGTCCTTTCTCCAGTGGTTGTTATTGGTGGCTTTGTCAAAAATGAGTTGGCTGGTGTCCTGTCACATTGGTCTATGTGTCTATCCTTGTAGTACCAGGCTGTTTTGGTTACTGTAACCTTCTAGTAAAGTTTAAAGTCTAAAGTGTGATACCTTCTGCTTTGTTCCTCTTGCTGAGGATTGTTTTGGCTATTTGTGCTCTTTTTTGTTTCCATATGAATTTCTGTATTGGTGTTGACAGGTCTGAGAAAAATGATGTTGGTAATTTGATGGGCACTGCATTGAATCTGTAGATTGCCTTGGGTAGGATGGACATCTCTTGACACTTGTTCTTCCAATCCATGAGCATGGACTGTTTTTCCATTTGTTTGCATCATCCTTGATTTTTTTGAGCAGCACTTTTGCAGTTCTTGTTGTAAAGGACTTTCACTTTTCTGTTTAGATTGATGCCAAGATGTTTTAATTTTTTGTGGCTATTGTGAATGAGATTGTGTGATTTTTGTTTTGGGTTTTTGTTTGTTTGTTTGTTTGTTTAGTAGGAGTCTTACTCTCTTGTCTAGGTTGGAATGCAGTGGCATGCTCATGGCCACCCCAACGGCAACCTGCAGGACTCAGGCAATCCTCCCACCTCAGCTTTCCAAGTAGCCAGAACTACAGGCATGCACTACCATGCTTGGCTAATTTTTTTTGATTTATCAGAGAGATGAGATCTCACCAAGTTGCCCAGGCTGTTCTTGAACCTGTGGGCTCAGACAATCTCCTCACCTTGGCTGGCAAAGTGCTGGGATTGCAGGCCTGAGCCAGAGCGCCTTTTATTTGGACCTTTATCTGTCCGCTTGTTACTGGTGTATACAAATGCTTTTTATTTGGCACTCTGCTTGTTACTGGTGTATACAAATGCAACTGTCTTTTGCACATTGATTTTGTGCCTCTCAAAACTTACCTAAGTCAATTATCAGTGTGAGCAGGCTTTTGACAGATTCCCTAGGGAGTTCAATTTAGAAGATCATCTCATCTGCAAAGAGGGATATCTTAAATTCCTCTTTTTCTATTTGGATACCCCTTATTTCTTTGTTTTAACTAATTGCTCTGTCTAGGACTTCCGATACTATGTTGAACAGGAGTGGTGAGAGTAGGCATCCTTGCCTAGTTTCCATTCTCAGGTGCAATGATTCCAATTTCTGCCCCTTGAGAAAAATGTTGGCTGTAGGTTTATCATAGATGGCTCTTACTGTTTTGAGGAATGTTCCTTCTATGCCTAGGTGCTCAATAATTTTTATCAAGGAAGGATGCTAGATTTTGTCAAACTTTTTTTCTGCATCTAATGTTATAATCATATAGTTCCTGGTTTTACATCTGTTAATGTGCTGAATTATGTATGGTCTTGCGAGTATTGAGCCAGTCCTGCATCCCAGGAATGAAGCCCACTTGGTTATGGTGGATGATCCTTGAGATGTGTATTGGATCCAGTTTGCTAGAACCTTGTTTAAGACTTTTGCATTTGTGTTCATCAAGGAGATTGGTCTATAATTCTCTTTCCTTCTCTTTGCTAGGTTTGAGTATCAGTATGATGTTGGCTTCATAAAATGAGTTGGGGAGCATTTCCTCTTTTGTGATTATCTGAAAAACTTCCAATAAAATTGGTATCAGCTCCTCCTTGTGTGTCTTGCAGAATTCAGTTGGGAAACCATCAGGTTCAGGGCTATTTTTGGTAGGTAGGTTTTTTATGATCGAGTCGATTTCCTGGATTGTCATTGGTCTGATTAGAGGTTGGATATCTTCTTGTTTCAATCTTGGGAGGTTGTGTGATGTCAGAAAGACCTCCATTTCCTTTAGATTTTCAAGTTTATTTGCATACAGGTGTGTGTGATAATCTCTGTTAATCTTTTGAATTTCTTTTGGGTCAGTTGTGACTTCACCTTTTGTGTTTCTAATTGTGTTTTTCTGGACTTTCTCTCTCTTTTTTGTTTTAGTCAGTCTGGCTAAGTGATCCAGTGTCCAATGATCTTATTTAAATGTCCAATGATCTTATTTATCCTTTCAAAGAATCAGCTTTATGTCTTGTTGATTTTTTCTATGATATTTTTGTCTTCTGTGCCTTGTGGTTGTAACTTTATCTTGGTGATCTGGATTTTTCTGCTGAAGTTAGCATTTTGGTGCTCTTGTCTTTCCGGCTAGCTACCTTAGGTGCAAAGTCAGGCTGTTAACTTGTTTTTCTGTTTCCTTGATGTGTGTTTGCAATGCAGTGAATTTTCCTCTTAATACTGATTACACAGCATTCCAGAGATTCTGATATGTCATTTTTTCTCATTTGTTTCCAGGAATCTTTTAATTTCTGTTTTGATTTCTGTGTTGACCCTGAAGTCATTCAGCAACATGTGGTTTAGTGTCTATGTCTTTGTGTGTTTCAGGGAGATCTTGTTGGTGACAATATTTATTTTTACTCCAACTGCATTCTGAGATGTATGATATTATTTCTATCTTTTGGAATTCATTTATTCTTGATTTACGACCAAGAATGTGATCAGTCTTAGAGTATGCTCCATGTGCTGATGAGTAGAATGTATACTTTGTTGTTGTTGTATTAAGTGTTCTGTAGAAGTCCATTTT
Source organism: Tarsius wallacei (assembly GCA_963574415.1). Lineage (NCBI taxonomy): Eukaryota > Metazoa > Chordata > Mammalia > Primates > Tarsiidae > Tarsius > Tarsius wallacei. The sequence continues at coordinate 19,563 of CAUYQG010183878.1, forward strand.
GTTGAGCATCAAGTTAGGTTCTGGATCTCTTTATTGATTTTTTGCTTTCATGGTCTATCTAGAGCTGTTAGTGGGGGTATTTAAGTCTCCAGTTATGATTGTGTGAGGGTCAATGTGTTCTTAGTGTTCTCTTAGTAGTTAATTTATAAAAACCTGGTGCTCCTATGCTGGGTGCATATATGTTTAGGATATTTCTTGCTGTTGGAGTGAGCCTTTTATCATTATGTTGTCCTTCTGTATACTTTTTAACTTGTGATGGCTAAAGACTGTTTTGTCTGATGTTAGAATAGCTACTCCTACCTTTTTTTGTTTTGTGTTCACCTGAAAGTTCATTTTTCATCATCCAACTTTGAGTCTGTGGGTGTCCTTTGCAGTTTAATGAGTTTCCTGGAGGCAGAAGACTGTTGAATAGTTGGATTATTAGGTTTGCCACTCCATGTCTTTTCAGTGGTGTATTTAGTCCATTCATGTTCAGGCTGATTATTAAAATATGAGAGTTTATCCCTGTCATTAAGTACTTAGGTGGCTGCTTTGTTTTCTTTTAACTTTTGCATTCATATATGTGTGTGTTTTCATTCCTATGAGTGCTCTGTATGCTCTGTTTACTTTGTGTTTGCCTATACGCTGATGATGTGCATAGCTTTCTTCTTCTTTTTTTTTCCTGTGCTCAACATCTTCTTAAAAATCTCTTGAAGGGCTGGTCTGGTGGGCAGCATATTTCTTAGGGATTGGATATCTTTGAAAATTTTTAATTCTCCATCACTAATGAAACTTAACCTGGTTGGGTAGAAAATTCTTGGTTAAAATGGCTTATCTTTAAGAACATTAAAAGTTGGACTCCAATCCCTTATGGCTTGTAGTGTTTCTACAGATAACTCTGGAATGGTTGTGGTAGGTAGTCTGATCCAGTAGGCAGTTTGACCTTTGTCTTGCTGCCTTTAGGATTTTTTTTCATGCCTACTTTGTGTAGGCAGATTACTATGTGTCTAGGGATTGGTATTGCAGGGGTTCTCTGAATCTCTTGTGCTTGAATGGTCACATCTCTGGTGAGATGAGGAAAGTTTTCTTGGATGACCTCATGGAATTCTTGTTCCAAGGTAATCTCCATTTCCCTTTCTGCTTTAGGGATACCAATCAGGCATAGGTTTGGCTTCTTGATATAATCACATGTCTCTTAGAGCTTTGCTCCTTCTTTTTGATTTTTTTCTATGTCTTTAACAGATTAGGTTAATTCCATATTTTGGTCTTCAAGCTCTGAGATTCTTTCCTCTGCTTGGTTAATTCTGCTTCCTATGCTTGTTAGTTTGTCATTTATTTCAAGGATGTAGACCTTTTTTTCCATTATTTCAGAACAGGTTTTTTTTTTTTTTAATTGGCTAACTCCTTTACAATTTCATTGAATTTTGCTACTTGTTTCTCTCGATTCTTGTTCATTTTTACCATCCAATCTTTGACTTCTGTAGTTATCTTCTGAGGCAAGTTATTGTGGAAAGTTTTCATTGTTTGTGCTTTTTTGAGCACTGTCTCTTTGGGGCTCTGAGGGTTACCTGTGCTTTTCACTGATTTTTTTCCTCATTAGTGATGATCTCCTTTTCTTCTCTATAATGTTGTTACTCAGTGAGAGAGAGAGAAACATTCACTTCTGTTTGTTGCACCACCCTGTGGTTGGATACCATAATTGTAGGTTCTGTCACACTGGATCAGTCAAACTGGTTTTTAGTCCGAGCAGAGCTTCCAATTCTATCCAAGTCTGAAACAAGAAGGGAGATGGGATGCCTGGAATACCACATCTGCCATTGCTTCCCGGTCTCTGTATGTACAAAGAGTCCTTTGCTAGGTGCAGAGTGTAAGGGCAGCTGGTCCTCTACTCTCTGCTCTGCTCAGCACAAGTGGCACCAGTCTGCTTCTCCACTAGCTGCTGGTGACGGGCATGCCAACAAAATTTCTTTGCGTGTAGCTCTCTCCCTCCTTTGGAAGAGGCTGCCAAGGCAACAGCAGTCCATGGGTGGGTCCATTCCTTATTTCCCTTGGGCTCTGGTTGCCCCTGTTGTATCCTGAACAGAGCTCCTCCCACTTTGGACCAGTGGCTTATGTGTGGGTGGGAGGTGGTGAACTGATTCAAAATGTCTTAAGATCACGCACCTCGATCTTTCCCTACTCTGTCAGAGCCTGGAATGGAGTGAGGGGTGAGGAGCCTGGAATCTCATGCCTGCCTTTGCTTTCTGGTCTCTGTGTATAAAAAGTCCTCGGCTGGGTGCAGGGTATATTGGTGGCTGGGTTCCTACTCTCTGCCCTGCTCTTCACAAGAAGTACTAATCTGCTTCTCCACTAGCTGCCAGTGCCAGGCATGCCAGTCAGATTTACTCTGCATGGGGCTCTCTTCCTGATTTCCAAGAGGCCACCAAGGGAGCAATAGCTGGCAGGTGAGTCTGTTTCCCATTTTACATGGGTCTGGTAGCCCCCTGCCATGTCCCAACCAAGGCACCTCTTGTGTGCGACCAACAGCTCACATGTGGGTGGGCGGAGGCAAACTGACTAGAAAAGTCTTAGAATCACTCACCCCTATCTTTTCCCAAGCAGAGCCTCTGACTTTGTCTGAGTCTGAAACAGGGAGGGTTGGGGGGAGTCTGGGGTCCTGTGTCTGCCATTGTTTTCTGGTCTCCGTGCACTCAAAGAGACCTCTGCTGGGTTCCGGGTGTTCACCCATCAATAAGTGTTCAGGGCATCTCAGTCATTTGACAACTGGGTTCCCACTCTCCATCTTACTGGGTAAGAGAGGTGCTGCTCTGCTACTCCACCATGGCCATCTTGGAGCTGATCCCACTCTAAATACCATTTAAGTCAGAAATAAAAGAGACTGGAAGTACAATTCATCCTGCGGCAAAATTCCTTTCTCGATGTTGAACCTGTGAAACCAAACAAGTTATGTGCTTCCAAAATATAGTGGTGGGCCAGGTATAGGATAGACATTCCCATTCTACAAAAGAGATAAAGGAAGGAAGGAAGGCTTTAATAGGTCACAAGGAAGTCCCAAATCTAGCAAAGCATACCTATGAGATCTGAAGGCTCAAGAATAATCCTCTTTTGCTTAATACTCTGTTCCAGACCCACCACTGTGAGGCATTTGTAGGAACATCAGGAAGTCCTGTTCAGTTGTTCTGTTAGTTGAATGACATATAGAACAGTACAAGAAGGAAACTTGGAAGATGTCTAAGAAATAGAGAAGAGCATTTTAAGGGTCACCAGATATGAACTTAATCTATATTCTAGTATGCTTTTTAGGTCACTTTTGAAGTGACAGAGCTGCTTTTAGTATCTTTGTTCAATGCAGCAGACATTTACTAAATCAATACTGAATTTAATAAAAAAATACAAGGTATGGTAAGCAGATAGTGGGTTCTAAATTATAATTAATCAGGTAAGGAAATTATTGACCACAAGGATATAATAATGTGTCAAAATGGGCATAATGACTACAGTTAAGATCACGATTGATGCTATACAAATGACTTCCATCTAGTGCCTTTATATATGGAATATAGGTGACACTAAGTATACTTTTAGATGGCAGGAGATAAACTAAGAACATTTTTAAGATTCTAATTTTCAGTCACATACAAATTTTTATAATTGTTTTTTGTTTAGGCATTTATTCTGATTTAACAAGTTAAGGAACATTGTTTTTGGTCTACCTTAATCTTCCATGTACTACTCTGGACTTTTTGATTATTTGTACACAATGGAGGCACCGGAATCCTTAAATGTGTCCCTTCTCTCCACCAAGGTACCAACAAAAGATATAATCAAAGTTAAAAATTTGGGGGGTGGGTGACTTGTTAAGCAATGTAGATTTAAGCCACCCCAAATACACAGGCAATCTAATTAAAAATAGTGTTCTTTTTCATTTCTAGGTAATCCCTCTAATCTCCTTTCAGTTAGATTATTACTCCTTGGGTTTTTACATATAAAATTTAAGAGTTGTCATTGCCATTAGAAATCTGAAAATTTGAAGGGTTTCCTTGCTACCTGCTCCTAATCTCTGATAGGTTGTCAGTTTTTAGTATCAAGCTATTTTTTATTGTCCAAAGGAAGGTTCAAAAAGGCAACGATAATGCATCAAGTTATTTATTAAAATGTTGTAAAAATACAAGCTATATAAGCATCTGGGTAATTTAGTGGCTCAGGATTAACTGTTATTGGAGATTCAGAATAATACACAGTAGCAGAGTACCATAATTCAAAGACTTTCTTGAGAATAATGCATAGCACTAAAATATATAATACCCATTTAAGGATCTTTTAAGATTTAAAAGCTCTTTTCAGGGACTTTGTTTCATCAACACCTTTTCTATTAATAGTATTATTGCTGTCTTGGTGAAGTGGACATTTATACATGCCTTCTTGATTTTTTTAAATGTCTACAATTACCACAAAGCGGTGGAATCAGGTATCTCCCTCAAGTTAACTGAAATTTGAAAATTTAACAGTCTAGGCTATCTATGGGAATAGTCAGGGAAATTGTTTTCTTTCTTAGAGAAGATTTATTTAAAGTATTTATACATTTGGGATTGATTTTAATGTTTTCCTTGAAAAACGGTACATAAGAGAGAAGCATTACTCCAGTGATTGATTGAAATGTAGGACCTAGAATAAGGAGCAGATGGACAGATTCATTAAAATGTAGATTCCTGATGATGATTCCTTTTGTAGTAAGCTACTTATTTTTAAAAAATGTTTTCACCAAAAATCTTGTTAATGCATATAGATATGTACATATGTCTACACATGTATGCATAAAAAAGCATTTTCTGGCAAAAGCACACAGAAACCTCTGTTCATGTTGCAAATTATTGGATGGTAAATTGTGTGGTGGTAAATTATATTAACTTCTTCTTATATGATATAAGTGTTTTATAGTTTTACAAGTTTAAAAAATACCATTCTCATATACTAACAGTGACAATTAATCAGAAGCTACCTGTCATGAAAGAATATTGGGGCAAATGGTTAATTTCTGGTAAATAAATTCTGGGCATAAAGCCACGTGTTTATGTCAGTCAGAAACACTTGTGCTAATAGCAGCAAATGTTGAAGAAGTGTGAACAAATGTAATATACTTTATCCCAGCCAAACTTTCTCAATCTCATTAGTCATTTTTAGTGGAAAAGGATTTTCCAAGGAGGGTCCCCATAATTTTCAAATAGCAGGAATTGAAGACTGTTAAAATTTTTATTGCTATAAAATACATTTAAAAGTTTCAATTTTCCTTCTTGAAAACTAAAAAAAAAAAAATTCCCCAGTGTCAATATTAAAAACATTTTCAGAAAAGGAAAAAATTCTCAAAACATACCAATTTTATATGTACACATTTTCATTCTGAATTGTACCCACTTGATTGGCATAACTCAATGAGGAACTTAATGTTCCTCAGACTGATGTTCCTTAAAATGCAATAAATTTTGTCTAAAATAACCATAAATCATGACACCATTGGCCATTATTAAAATAATGTTTTAAAGGTCTGATTATAAAGTATTTAAATGAATTTTATAAAAAGCTAGAATACCAAGGATTAGGCATGTTAACAATTAGGGAGATGGGATAACAAGAGATACAAAAAAATTTTGAGCCCTGGGAAAAAGATATCCAGGCAGAATTTAGCCATAAGACATATATGGAGGCTACATAAAACTAAAGAGATCTGTAAATCATTCACAGGAGACAAGTGTAGTCTGAAAAAATTTACAGGGAGCATTCACATTTTGTAATTATTTTTGCATATTAAATTAAAATGTTCTGCATATATTTCTCCTTGGAATAAATTGTTAAAAAGTCAAATAAAAACTAATAAAGGTTAAATTCAGTTTTCAAAGAATCTTTTAAATAATATTGCTAATAAATATGTAATAAGAGTAACAAGCTCTATAAAGGAAAATGTATAAAAACCAATGAAAGAAATTGAAAAGGGAATGTACTTTGGACTAGGGGAGCAAGAAAATCCTCTCTGGGAAAGTCATATTTAAGGTGAGATCTGGAGAATGCCAGGTGGAAGAAAAAGCAGACGTGAATGTAAAGCTAAAAAAGAGCTTAGTTGGTTTGATAAAGAGAAAGAGGTCATGTGAGAAAAAAATGAAATATTAGGAAAGTAAAATTAATTTGGAGAATTAGGAAGGCCCTGATGATACAGAGCTTTGTAGGCTATACAAAAAAAAATTTTATTTTATTTTAAATACAATCAAAAGCTTATAAAGGGTTTCAGAAAGGGTAGTGCTGTGATCCTACAGATATGTAAAAAATAATGTGGAATACACTGTTGTGTGAAAAAATGAGTTGAATGAGGGAGAGTGATAAGGGTACTTGCACAATGAACATTTGTATACCTGACCCTGAATTGTACCCCACAATTTCAAAATAAAAATTAGAAAAAAAAGAATCTGTTAGGCTGGTCTGAGGAGAGATAGTGGTGGCTTGGACTAGGTATTGAGAGTGGTTATAGAGAGAATAAGTAAATGAATTTAAGATGTATGCTGTGATTTGATAATAAATATGGAGGTAAAGAAAATGATGTGAAAAAAAGTTTTTAGTTTTAGGCATGGGACAGTAAGGTGACTTTAATTAAGAAGTGAAGTTCCCTTTCAAGTAATCTCTATCTATTACTGAAAGTGCAACATTGATGTTTCTAACTATTACTGTTGTTCTTTCTGTTTGTTCTTTCAATTTGGTCAGTTTTTGCATCATGTATTTTGGAGTTCTTTTGGTAGGTCACATAGGTTGATATTTGTTAGATCTTTCTGTTAGATCGACCCTTTTTATCATTACCAAATATGTCTATCTCTAGAAGCAATTTTTGTCTTAAAGTCCATTTTGTCTGATATTAATGTAGCTCTCTAAGCTACATCCCCTAGTACATTGAACTAGGGGAGCAAGAAAATCCTCCCTGGGAAAGTCATATTTAAGGTGAGATCTGGAGAATGCCAGGTGGAAGAAAAAGCAGACTTGAATGTAAAGCTAAAAAAGAGCTTAGTTGGTTTGATAAAGAGAAAGAGGTCATGTGAGAAAAAATGACCTCTTTCTACGGATTACTAAAGAAAATCATATATAAAGAATTCTAGAGAGTATGACAATAATGTGTCACCAAATCTATCCTCTAATCTCTGTCTTTTGATTGGTGCAATTATTTCATTTACATTTAATGTAATTGTGAATCAGGCAAAATTTACGTCTGATGCTTTGCTACCTATTTTTATTTTTATTTTTTTTGAGTTGGAGTCTCACTCTGTCGCCCAGACTGGAGTGCAGTGGCCACTCCCAGCCACCGCAGCCTCAACCTGCTAGGCTCCGGCGATCCTTCCACCTCAGCCTTCCAAGTAGCTGGAACTACAGGAGCGCGCTACCACTCCCGGTTAATTTTTTGATTTATTGTAGAGATGAGGTCTCACCAAGTTGCCCAGGCGGGTCTCAAACCCGTGGGCTCAGGCAATCCACTCACCTCAGCCTCCCAATGCGCGGGATTACAGGCTGAGCCACCGAGCCCGGCTGCTACTTATTTTTATATCTTGTCTTTTTTACTCTTCTCTTCCTCCATTACTGCCTTCTTATATGTCAGACAGATATTTTCTAGTGTATTATTCCAATTTCCTTTTCTGTTTTATTAAAGTTTGTGAGTTTTTTTAGTGATTATCTAGAATCATAATTTATATCTTAAAACATTCTAGTTGAGATTGATACCATCTTACTTTCAACAGAATACAAATGCTTTGGTAGAATAGAGGTGTCTCCTCTCACTCATTCTTTGTGCTATAATTCTTAAACAATTACATTTTTACACATCGTAAGTTAATCAACCAAGTTTTGTATTGTTGTTTTATACATTTGTCTTTTAAAAAATAGTAGAAAAGTTACAAAGAAAAAGGCAATTATTCTGTCTTTTATATTTAGCTACATAGTTTCTTTTACTCATGTTTTTCATTTATTAAAGTGGATTCAAGTTACTGTCTAATTTCCTCTCATTTTTAGCCTGAAGGACTCCTTCTGTAGGGGACAATTGCTAGTGGCATATTCATCTGGTTTTTGTTCTTATGAAAATATCTTCATTTTTGAAGAATAATATTGCCAGATATAGGCTTATTGGTTGACAGACATTTTTTTAATATTTCCAGCACTTTGAATGTGTTATCCCACTACTTTACAGATTTAATGGTTTCTGATACAACAAAGCTGTAAATCTTATTGAGGATTAATTGCATGTGATGAATAATTTTTCTTTTGTTACTTTTAAGATTTTCACTTTGTTTTTGACTTTTCTCAATTGAACTATAATATGTATGGGTATGGTGGTTATTTTTGAGATTGCTTTTCTTGGTGTTTGTTGAACTTCTTGAATGTGTTCATTAAAATTTTTTTAAGTCAAATCTGGAAAGTTTTTTCTCTATTATTTCTTCAGATATATTGTTTATTATTTCTCTCTCTCTTCTCTCAGTATGTGTATATTAGTATGCATGATGATATCCCTAAAGTATTTGAGGCCTTGTTCATTTTCTTCATTCTCCCACCTTTTTTTTTTCCTGTTCTTCAGACTGGATAGTCTCTCTTAAACTATGAATTCTGTTGTTTTTTTCTTCTGCCAGTTAGACTCTGCTTAAGCTCTTGTGATTTTTTTTCAGTCATTGTCCTTTTGACTGAGAATTATTTATATTTGGTTCTTTTTAGTAAACTGATAGTTCTTTATTGATATCCTTGGTGACACATTATTGTCATGCTCTCTAGAATTCTTTATATATGATTTTCTTTAGTAATCTGAACACATTTATAATAGGCGATTTAAGGTCCTTATCTACTAAGTTCAAAATCCTGGTACCCTTAGGGAAATTATCTATTTGCTTCCTTTTGTCTTTTAATGTGGCACTTTCTTGTTTGGTTCTGTTTTGTTTTGTATGTCCCATCATTTTTTTAAACATGATTTTTGACTTTTTAAAAGATAATACATCTGTATTAGTCTGTTTATGCTGCTATAAGAAAATATAATAAACTTAGTGACTTAATTTAAAAATAGAATTTTTTTTTTACAGTTTGAGTTGTGGTTGGTTACCTTCTTTCTGTGATGTACATGGCCTTTCCTTGCTTTGTGCATATGGGAAGAAAAAGAAAGAGAGAAAAAGAAAGAGAGATGGAGTAAGAGACAGAGAGAGAGAGAAAGGAGAACAGGAGGGGGAGAGAGAGAGAGATTGAGTATCTCTTCTTATAAGGAAACTAACCCTATCAGATTAGGAATCTGCTGTATGACCTCATTTAACTTCACTTACCTAATTATTTTCTTAGAAGTCCCTCTCCAGATCTAAGCCACACTGCGAGTTAAGGCTTCAGCATATGAATATCAACATATCAGATTAGAAATTTGAGTCAGAAATTCATCATGTCAGATTAGGAATCCACTGTATGACCGCATTTAACTTTAGTTACCTAATTATTTTCTTAGAAGTTCATCTCCAAATCTAGCCACACTGGGAGTCAAGGCTTCAACATATGAATTTTGGGAAAGACACAAGTTTTCAATTTTTAACAATATTATAACAACTTTGATATCAGGTCTTCTCTCCACTGCTCACATTTTGTTTTTTCTGCAGTGTTGTAAGCAGATTGAAGTTTCAGCAATGACTGGGGCTAGTACTTTCCTCCTCCCTTTTTTTAAGTTGAAATATGAGTTAAATCTAATGGTTATAATATTCTGAGAAAATACATTTTACATGAAGCTGGATATTTTAATGTTATGTTTGGATATTATATTCACTGTGTTCTGAGGATGAATTTTTTTTTCTTTTTTTTTTTTTTTGAGTTTCAAGACAGTTCAGTTCATCAATTAGCTACAACATGGATGGCTTTTCATAGCTATTATACCACTGTGATGTGAAGAGCTGCAGATGAAAATAACACAGCCCAAAATATCACCAAGCACTGCTGTCTAAATAGATTCAATGCTTTCTCTTGCATAGAAGATTTTCAGTTTGTTCTTATTTCAATCACTCCTATTCACCTCATTGGTAAAGGAGAGTTCCTTTGCACTAAATAGTACAAAATGGCAGATGAAACTGGCAGCATTGTATTAGTCACATATACTCAGCATGGGGAAAGAGAACACCACATGCCACATGGGCGTTTCACTTGAAAATAGAGTAAGCAAGAAGGGACTGTGGGGGACAGGTTTTGTAATAACTAGAAGATGGGGGTCCCTTTGTTTCTGATAGAAAAATGTGATTGGCTTGTTCTAATAAATTTGCAGGTTGGCAGGTGGGTGAAACTGATTAGGTGGAAGGCCAAGTGGAGAGTAGTTGGTGCAGCTGATAAAAGAATCACCTAGAAGGGAAACCTCTGTCCTGCTGGGGCGGGAGGTATGTCTGGCAAGAGCAAGCAAACTCATGGCTAGGCCTTTGAGCTCTATGAGACTCTATTAAGGCAGCACATGGCTTTGGAATAATTATTCTAGATATAGGCCTTATAATACAGTTCTGTGACTTTGGTTAATTTCTAGAGTTCTAGAAATGGTTACTTTTCATTGTTTTGTCAGTATTTTTGTTTTTGTGAGACAGTGAGTGGTTCACTGAGATTCTCACTCCACCATTTCATTCCATAAGTCAATTTCTAGTCTTCCATGATTTGAATACTAGAATCAGGACATTTTCTGGTGGAAGTCTTACCATTAAATGAAATAGGCCATTGGGACACTAGAAAAAAACCTCTTTGATCAAAGTGATCCTTCTCAAAGGATTGTCTTTCTGCTTGGAATTTTTCAGATGCACCAGTTCTTTGTGTAGACAAGAAAAAGAATAGGAACACATAACATAAAGATGGTGCTTAAAAAACTGAAAGGTATTATTCTAAAATGTTAACAGTGGCTTTCCCCCAAGTGATTTGGTTACAGTGGCAGTTTTTTGTTTTTATATTCTTTTACATTTTAGAAATTTCTATGATGGGCATGTGTTATTTGAATAGCTAGAGGAATGAAAAATAAGACTCTTTTTGAACTGTTCAGCAATTGACAATGATAATTTGGAATCATGGCATAAGGCCATTATCAAATGTTAATAATTCAGTCTGGAGTAATTTATTACAGAGGCAATATAGTATGTAAGGTAAACAACATGATTTTTGAAGTTAGATATATCCGTGTTTTAAATTTTAAATTAGCATTTTATGTTACTTCTATATTAAAGTCTTAGTTTCCATGTCTTAAAAAAAGGGGAAAAAAATAAAATTGCACAAGGTTGTTGTAAGGATTAAGTAAAACATAAATTAAAAATTTAACATTTGGTAAGCTCTCAATAAATATTGCTTTACCTTTCCTTCCACAGCAGAAATCAAGGAGCAATGAAATAGAACATAAGAGTGAAATGTTACCATGGGTGAATGAAAAGAAGAAAAGATTATGTAAATTACATGTACAACAGCCTAATGTAGTATTGAGTAGGGGGGCACTTATTTAGAGAGAAGGTCAGGAACAACACCAAGATGTTATAAAAGCCAAACATCATTCATTTAATTTTTAGAATTTTATCTAGATCTGGCTTATTATCTCTACAATATAGGCTCATGGGTTTTTATTTCAGTTTAATTTTCTCAACTATACTTGGTCTATACTTATTGGACAATTGTTCTAAAATCACTCTATGCTTTCTATGCTCATGCCATATATTCTTTTCTCTCTGAATAATGTTTTTGCTTAGGTTTTTTACATTCTTATACTGTCAAGATAACACAAAATATATTTCTGTGATTTCAACAGTTTTCTTTCCTTAAATATTTATGTTTTCCACATGTTTTATGTAATTTAAAAAATTGTCTCAGGCATTGTATAGTACATATCAGGTGCCATATGCTCAAAGTTACTTCTTTCTTTTACTTTTGCAATTCATATTCATCTGAGACCTAAGCTTTTAGAAATGAATTGGTATTTACGATTAAAAAAATTATATCTGTATATAACCTTGTGCTATGCTATATCTGTATAAAGCTGCATATGGCTATATGTTTTATGAAAAGTTACAGATGGATATCTTTTAACTCATAATAATTCACAACATAATACAATTCTAGTTTAAGACATATGTAATCTAATTGCCAGTTGTCATTTGACTTGATTTCTAATTTTTAACTTTTTGTTTAGCCAATAAAATGGAGTTGGCACAAAAAGGATGGCAAAAACTTGAAAATTTATTTCTATATGTTAACAAATTATTAAATTTTATAACTAGACCTAGTTGTTATTAAGTATAGTTTTAAACATTTAATGTATTCTTAAAGTGAATATTTCAGACCTTATAATTCTTAGTATCTAATGAAAACTACAATCTGAATAATGTTACATAAAGTTCCTACAGTCATGACTAGAATTAAGTTATGCTTTTCAGAGGTATAATGTACTAAAAATATGTGGTCAAACGATGAGAAATCCAGCTGCTTCTATTGCTGCAGTAGATTTAAGATAAGAGCTCTACAATATGTTTCTCAAAAACTATAAATAAATAAACTGTGCTCTAAAGAATTTTTTTCCAGCAATAAAAAAAAAATAACCTTAGAAAAACTTGTGAATACTTTTCCATTTTTGCAAAACTGTGAAAACACCAAAGCAGCTAGTTTACTCATCCTTGATTTCCCCAGATGGCTGAATTCCCATTAAGTCACCAGAGAATGAGATGCAGACCGAGTGCCTTTACATGTCATTTTGACAAGACATAATGTCCGATCTTGTTTGTGTACGCCTTTTCCATCTACCTCTAGCCTGCTTCACTACTGGTGGTCTGCACGTGTGCAACACAGATGTTTCTCTCTCTCGACTGCACGCTTTATTTTTCAAGTAGCTTTGGAGAGCATATGTTTCCATGTGAGCCTGTTCCTACCTTCTCCCAACACCTTCTTGTGCTACATAAACAATCTTCATCTGCCCCCTCAGATCTGGGGCACACGAGACTTTCACAGATGTCGATTTCTTTTTCAGACTGTTTGCCTCTGGTGAACATGGTCTTCAGATAATGTCTCCCTTCCTTCCCTGTTCCAAATGACTCGGAATGCAGATTTTTTCCCTCCTTTCAACTGAGTTTCCTTCTGTGACCCCAGCATGTTTTCGTCTCCTTTCTTCTGAGTCTCTCTTTGTACTAGCTCTCCAGATGGGATCAAGGATGAGCTCTTTCTGCTCCTCATTTTATCCTTCTTACAACTATTTGGTTTGCAAGAACAGAAAGAGGAAAACTTCACATGTTAAATGTTTCACATGCATGGCCCACCTACACTTTTCCGGTTGGTTTCTTTGACATTTGGTGTTCTTTCACATCTTATTTATTTATTTGCTTATTTATTTATATTTGCAACTTCAATTTTTGCTAGTTCATTACAAATATGAAAAAATACATGTACATGAATATAAATACAGCACACAATTATATATAAAACATGAGGTCACAGCTATTTTAATGTAGTTTTAAAAAAACTTTTATGGAGGAGGAATCTTAGCTTCTTTTCACTCATTTAAAAAATATTTGTTGAGTATATCCCATGGGCCACAAATTCTTCTGGGTACCAGAATTAGGGCAATAAATAAAATAGAGAAGGTCTCCCCTCTCAAGGAGTTTGTATTTTAGCATGAGACAGATAATAAACATGTACAAAAGTAATTAAGGTAATTATGAGAGGATGCAAGTTGAGCTGAAATCTGAATTATAAGTCTGAGTCTTGATTTTAAAAAATGATCAGGTGATAAGAATTCCAGGTAGAAAGAACAAAAAGTGCAAAGTCTCCATGAAAGGATAGACATAGGCACTGTTGAGAAATAGACGTGAGGCCACTGTGACTGAAGTGTCATCTTAAGTGTGGTGGAGAAGGGTAGACATGGGTTGAAATGGTAGTCAGGGAGCAGATTACTTAGGATTTTTGAAGACAGAGTAAGAGTTTTCCATTTTATTCCAAATGCCTTAGAAAGTCATTGAAGCTTTTAAGCACGAAAATGACATGACCAGAATTATGTTTTTAAAACATCACCATGACTACCATGATAATTTATTATTGTGGGGTGACAGGTATGAGGGAGGCTAGACAATCATGTTTTATAATTATCAACCTGAATATAACTGTGATCAACCATAAAATAATTTATTTTGGAGGAAGAAATATGAAAAAATAAAAATAAACAAAGATATTTTCAAGCAGGTTGACAAGTTTTAGGTAGCGGGATTTTAAATATTCATTCTTTTACCTATTTTTCTTCTAAAATAAATAGGTAATACCTTTAATAATAAATATTTTTATAATTTACTCTTAATAAAATACAATTTTAGGTGTTCAATTCTATGAGTTTGATAGCTCTATAAACTTGTACAGTTATCATTCAAAATTAAGGTATGTAATATCTTCATGACCCCAGAAAATTCTGCTTCTTTTCAGTAAATTCCCCACCCCATCAATAATTAATCATTTTCTAACCTCAATCACTATAGATTAGTTTTGCCTGCCTAGAGTTTCGTATGAATCACTTTGTTTTTCTTTTTATCAGCACAATTTCTGCAATGTACACAATTACATCAATTTGCATGTATCAGTAGTTTTTCTTTTCTATTGTGAGGTAGTATCCCCTTATATATATGTATACATGTAGCAATTAGTTTATCCTTATCCTGATGATACACACTTTAGTTGTTTCCAGTTTTAGGCTATTACACATAAGAGCACTATGGACATTATCTTTTAATGTATGTTTTGATTTTGCTTGGTTATAAGGTAGATGAAATCTAACTTTGTAAGAGATAACCAAACATTTCTGAAAAATGGTGATACTATTTTTCTTACTTCGTTTAAGTATACTATTTTACACTCTTCAGGCAAAACATTTTTAAACAGAAAAACAGTTATTTTCAAAAATAAATTGCTCTATGAATTTCATAACTTATAATGTTCAGTATACTGTTTTAATATCTAAAATCTTGTCAAAATATTCCAAGTGTCAGTTCTGAAAGATCTTTATTATGTCAGTTAGTAGAAGTTGCAGGTTGATAAGTGCTGCTGGGACAATTTGTATTTTGTTTATTAATTAATTAACCATTATATCAAAAGTAATTTAATAGACTTTTGACTCATGCAGATGTGAGAATGAGCTTTCTCAACTCTTTTTCTTAGGCAAGGAGTTACATCCTTAACAGGAGTGATCCTAGTCTATGCTTCAATCAACCGTACCTGTCTTACAACTTCCTTTTTTTTTTCCTTTTTCTTCCAGCTTCATCTGTTGGAAATCAAGTGTTGAAAACCTGGAGACTGAGTAGTAGAGATAGCAAAACAATCCTTCTCACTGAGGAGTGGTGAGCAGCACAGAGAGAGTTCTTTTGCTGGAATGGCAGAAGTTGCAGCAGCTGAAGAAAATTGAGTGGCCAAGCTGCCACCCTGTCATGGCATCCAACACATGTCCTGGAAAAGTGTCACTGGCTGGATGTAAAATATCTTCTGATGAGTTTATTTAAACACGTGTTCCTAATACTCCAATGCATTTTAATTTTTCAGTGTTTAAATTTAACTATTTTCCAGATGCCCATAGAAAACAGACTAGATAAAGAAAATGTGATATATCTGCACGATGCAATATTATGGAGCATAAAGAATAAGAAAATCCTGAGACCATCATGCTAAGTGAACTATAGAAACAAAGAACTGAATATAGCGTGTTCTCACTCATAAGTGGGTCCTAAAAACTGGACACAATAGCACAAACTTGGGATACGCAGATGATGGACACTGCTAGGGAAGGGAAGGAAGAAGGAGGAAGAAGGGCACATGGCAACACACTGGGTACCTGGTCCACTGTCGGGGGGAAGCGGGCCAGCTAGAAGCTCCAACTTCATCTGCCTGCAACCTAGTTATGTCGTAAATCCCCACTTATACCCCACAACTCTAAAATACATTAATTAAATGAGCTGTTTTAATGATGTTATCATTTTGATAAGTGATAAAAAATTTTGAATATTAGTTATCATGTGGTCTTAAAACTCAGAAAAAAACCTCTCTTGTATAGTTTAAATCTCTGATTAAAGTAGTATTTTGACCTAGTTGCAGAGTAGCAAAAGTTTAAGTCAGTGGTTCTCAATGGGGCAAGGGAAGAGAGATTTTCCCCCAAACCTAAGGGACATTTAGCAATGTCAAGGCATTTTTGGTTGTCATAACTTGGAAGGGAGGAGACTGTTGCTACTGGCATCTAGTGGCTAAAGGTCAAGGGCACTGCTATATATCCTGTAATGCCCAGGACAGCCTCTACCCATAAATAACTTTCTGGACCAAAATGTCAATAGTGCTGTTGTCAAGAAACCCTCTCCAAAATGATTGTTGTGTGTAGGAGAAGAATACTGTAAAATGCTAAAACTACAGGCTCAAAGTTATTTGCCTATCAGGAGAGTAGAGTTTATAACCTATTGACTAAGAAAGTTTTGGCATAGCACTTACTTCTCAAGGTGGGGTCAAACACAAGAGCTGAAATAAGTAGCAAAAGCAGGTTCTTAAAAGAATGATGAACTTTGCTTTGGTTTTAGAGAGTTGAGAATAATGTTTCTCAGAGGAGACAGTGGATCTCAGCTGAGTTGTGAGAGAGGTTGCTGTCTTTGCTTTTTTCTCTGTATGTAGGGCACAGTGTCTTACTATAGAAGAGGATGAACAATACCACTGGGTATCTATACAAAGAAAAATATATCATTATATTAAAAAGATATCTGCTCTTTTATGTTTATTGCAGCAATATTCACAATGGCAAAATATGGAATCAACCTATGCGTCCATCAACAGACGGTTGGATAAAGAAAATGTGGTATTACACACAATGGAATACTATTCAGTCATAAAAAAATATGAAATCATGTCTTTTTAAGCAACATGGATGGAACTGGAAGCCATTATCTTAAGTAAAATAACTCAGAAAGTCAAATACTTATAAGTGGGAGCTAAATAATGTGCATGCATGGACTTAGAGTGTGGAATAAGAGACACTGCAGATGAGGGAAGATGGGGGAGGGTGTGGATGCGAAATTACCTAATGGGTACAATGTATGTTATTCAGCAGATGGTTACACCAAAAGCCCAGATGTCACCACAAAAGTAATAAAACTGCACTGGTACATGCCCCTTAAATTTATACAAATCTAAGAAAAGAAAAAAAATGGGAGAGGATGTTCTGAATACCTTATTGAAGTATTCCTCACTCCATTATTCTCTATTATGGTGTGCTCTTTTTACTTTCCTAGTTCTTTCATGAACTTTTTTTTTTGAATTGTAGTCTCACTTTGTCGCCCAGGTTAGAGTGCAGTGGTACGCTCGCAGCCAGTGCAGCCTCGACCTGCCGGGCTCAGGCGATCCTTCTGCTTCAGTCTTCCAAGTAGCTGGAACTACAGCGCGTGCCCCCACGCCCAGCTAATTTTTTGATTTATTGTAGAGACAAGGTCTCGCCAAGATGCCCAGGCTGATCTGTAACCCATGGGCTCAGGCAATCCTCTTGCCTCTGCCTCCCAAAATGCCAGGATTATAGGTGTAAACTTTTAATCAATTGTTATGGTTTGTGGTGGTGGTGTTATTGGTCTACTGTCTGTCTTCTTGGACTGTAAGCTTCACGAGAGCAGGAATTGTTTGGTGTCACTTAATATTAAGTGTTCAGTATTTAGAATATGGGCCACTATAACAGGCAATGAATATTAATATTTTTTAATTATACAAAGAATCAAACACTTATGCAGTGAATTTTCAGCATAATGCATCTATTTTCAAAAACAGAGATCTTTCCACCATTCAAGGAGAGCTTTGCCTGAGAAAGCTCATACTTTGTCATATTCATTTTAATTTAAAAAATCTCAAGTGTCGAAAATGTAGAAGAATCCATTTACTTGATCCAGTACCCTATTGATTTTGTATAGGTACTTTGAGTTGAACAATCTCTTCCTGAGCTACCTAAAAAAAAAAAAGAGAATATGAGTTGTACATTTATGTGCTTAGATTTTTTGAAATGACACTAAATCAGCATCTGTAAAATCAGAGACACCTATATCTAAGTATATATGTAAGTGGATATATATGTATTTTTATATATGCATATATCTCCAATGTCACAAGCAAGCACACACAATATTGTAATATACATGCACACGTAATTCCTGAGAGAGTTTATGGTACCTGAATCAGTATCTGCATGTTATTTCTGTATCCCTAACTAAAGTCTCTTTAGTTTTGAGATATTTGAAAGACATAGCAAATTCATCTGCTCAGAGAACACCACAAACACTAATAGTAAAGAAACAGAAATTGCCGTGTATCCACAATAGCAAAAGCATGGAACCAACTGTGCTGCCCGTCAAAGGTGGACTGGATAAAAAAAAAAAATGTGGTACATAAAAATTGTGGAATAATATGCAGCCATAAGGAAGGACAAAATTATGGACTCTGCAGCAACTTGGATGGATTTAGAGTCTATAATACTCAGTCATCGATTTATCACAGAAACAAAGAACTGAGTACCACATGGTCTCACTCAAAAACGAACCCTGAACATTTATTATAATACTATAAGAAAGGGATTGGCAGTAGCAGGACCCTGCCAGGGGAGGGAGGCAAGGGAAGAACATATAACATCAATAAAGGTATCTGATCTAAAACCAGGTGAAGTAGAGATCAAAAGGAGACCCAAATTTCATCTATACAGTGGCCTCATATGGACCTAATTCTGAATTGTATTCTACATCTTTAAAATAAAAAATTAAATTAAATTAAAAAAAAGAAAGAACATCAGTGAAACATTATTAACACTTTTGGATTTTTTTTTAACACTGAAGAAGTTAAGTGGAGTCAAGTACATTCAACAGCCTTAATTAAATGTATAGCTACTATTTTATATACTCTGTGATGAGATTGTTTTATGATTTGGGAACTTATTTATTTATAGACCTTTGTAAAATTATAAATAATAATAAATCACACTTAGGTACACACTGAATAAATTGTTTTCAGAGAAATCAACCCGGCCTTTTATCACGCTTAACATCTTTGTTATAACAATAATGCTAAATATTTTATTCATTTCTTAATATTGTTTCTACAAAGGCTGTAAACTCAATGGAGTTAGGGGCCATGTTTTTTGTATACCAGTGTAAAACTAGGAAAGTTCCCAGTGCTCAATAAATACATAACGAATAAATAAATATATAAAGAAATTTGGAAAATTGGCCATGACTTTGAAAATTCAAGATGTACAATTATACTTACATGTCAAAGTGAACTTCATTTAATACTTACAGATAGTTCCATTTGAAAACATTTTTTTTGCTTTTTCTGAGGTGTCAGTAGCCATGTAGATAGTCTTGTTGCCTGATTACTGTGCCCTCAATTTTAATAATCAAAAAGCAGGAAATCCCTTATCAGCCTTCCACAAAATGGAGTTAATAAGTCTGGGTTGACTGCCATCAAATTTTTAACACTTTGATGCTGGGTAAATTGCTTAAAACACTTTCACTGAAAATATTGTTCTCTGCCCTAATTAGGTACTCAACAATTTTTTTAATTGATTTTTTTTTCCTCAATAGCAAGAATTTTCTGCTTGTTACTTGATAGGTGGGTGGCTAAAAATGAATAACACACGTGGAATCCACCTGCCCTAAGTCCCCAGCAGCTCTTAGTAAAGGTAATTGATAGCTACATATAGTATGATGTTTAACTTTGGATCCCTTAAGCGCCTAGCTGTTAATCTTAAATACTCCAAGTTTAATCACTCCAGGTTTCTCTGGTAGCTGAAAAGTCTGGGGAAAGGGACCATTGGTTGATCTAGGGCCAACTTTCCAGCTTTCAGTTGACCCCTCTCACAACAAACATTACCTTTAAAGTGCTACCTAAGGTCTTTTTACAGATATTTGCCATTTTTCTAAAAATTTATTTATGTTTCATTATGGCGGCAGTATCTTGTTTTTGTTGTCTTAGGAAAATTTTTCTAAAACTTGACTATAAGGCAAAAAGATGATATTATTTTTAAAAATGCTTCTCAAACATTAATATGCACCTGAATCACCTGGGGATCTTTTTTAACTGTAGATTCTGATTTAGTGCATCTAATGTTAGGGTCCCAGATACTGAATTGCAAACAGCTCTCAGGTGATGGCAACGCTTCTGGATCCTGGGTCCCATTTTGAATAGCAAAGGCAAGGGAAGATTTGTAAAAGCCCATGTAAAAGTCCATGTCCCTCTCTGGGGCAGTGATTCTTAAACTTGATGGCACATTAAAATCACCTGGGGATCTTTTAAAACTCCTGCCTCTCAGGTCTCATCCGTTTTCAATCAAATCAGAATATCAGAGCTAAGACCTGGTTATCAGTAGTTTTAAAAACTTCCCAGATGTTTCTAATAAGCTCTCAGGGACTATAACTTTGTTTCTACAACAGATTAGGGCCATTTTATAGTTCTGTAAAACTGGTAAGGTGTGATGGTTTTATTACTCTCTAGTATGTAGTACTTTAACCAATTTTGTATCCAATTGGACACTTTCAGGTTTTTTTTCTTGTGGATTAAAAAAATTTTAGTTTCTCAAATACTCTTGCAACTGCCTTTGTCATATTGCTAGTTTCCTCATTAATAAGTGACACAGACTGCTTTGATGGTTTTTGTTTGTTTTATCCAATCTATTACCATAATTTTTCAGCTAGTAGCTGCATTTTCTCTTTAAGCAGTAGCCAATCTTTTTTGGAAGCTGGAAGATAATATATTATAAATAAATTCACACATTATTTTGGGGTTTCCTCACACCTGCTATCATTCTTAGTAGACACTCGTCAATCCAACAATTGATTACTAGTTGTTCAGTAATTGTTGACATATTTGATCTTAAGTACATTCCTAGAGATTTACATTCTGATGTGTGCCAATTCACTATTATTTGGAAGAAAGTTCCCTCTTTTATTTACAAGAGAAATGCCATGGCATAACCTTCAGCTGGTTTGGACTTGGAGTTGTTTTCCTACAGAGGGGATAAATTGGCTGTGCTCCACCCACGCGTTTTCCCTAGCTTCTGCTCATGACTGATGGTTCCCATTTGCAGGATGTCAGGCCAGGGTCTGAGGGACTGCCTGTAGCAAAGTAAATTGGCCCACTTAGGGATCAAACCTGTGAACTTGGCTTCATCAGCACAATAATCTTAGCAGAGGTGAGAACCTGCCATTTTAACATCTGATTGATTTCACTGAAAATTATGATTCTGAAACTGTTCTGCTTGTTAGAGTAAAGAAACTATGTATTAAAGATAAGTAAAGGTGAATATATCTTTGAGTTTAAAATACATGTTTATTAAGATTTAGGTATTTTTAAAAATCTTAAGCAGGGTGGTCAATAAGGATATTTAGCCTTAGTTCATATTATTTCTTCTTTTTAGGCCTTACCTCCAATATGGTTTTTCAACTTAAAGTATGTTTGTTGTACATTGTTATGTTTATTGTCAATATCCATAGTGTGTAGTATATAGGTAAATATCAACTGTGACTGTAAAATAATGACATACCTTTGCCATAAAATATTTTCCCTGCAACTTTGTTCCTTTTGGAGGCTATCCATTTATTCTGAAGATGTAATTCGTAAAATATTTTTTGAATAATTTTGGATAAGAAAAATATTTTCTTACTTGGAACTATCTGAAGTTATATTGCCCTTTCTTTGAACATCTTCCACAATGACAGGCCTTCATCAATGTATATGAAAATGAGAATTAACTAGGAAGCATTTGAAGTTAAATCTGAATAAGGTATGGTTTTAATGAGTTGTGGATAAGATATGAGATGTGAAAATAAATTTTAAAAACTACTTTTCTTTTTTCTTTTTTTTTTTTTGAGTTGGAGTCTCACTCTGTTGCCAGACTGGAGTGCAGTGGCAGCTGCCAGCCCCTGCAGCCTCCACCTGCTGGGCTCCAGCGATCCTTCCGCCTCAGCCTTCCAAGTAGCTGGAACTACAGGCGTGCGCTACCACACCCGGCTAAAAAACTACTTTTCTTAAGTGTCTTACAAACTGGTCTTGAAGGCTTTTCCAAAAAGGCAGTTTTAAATTGTTTTAAGATAGTAGAAAATTTAACAGCATAAGTAAAATATGTCATGATGAATATTATGAAGGACATTATTTTGATATTAGCTTTCTGGAAGTATTGTATTTCGTTCTGTTTTGATTCAATATTCATAGGTATAATATTCAAGCACTTTTAAAAGGTAGTATTGACATAATTGTTCTAATTAAATAAATGATGTTTTGCCTTAATTGATTATTTTGGGGGAAAAATAAGAAGTTCACATGCCAAGTATCAAAGAGAAAGAAAGGGAGCCATAGAAATACATTAAATATTGAATAATTTAAATATTGAATAGCTGGATTTCATTTTTTACAGCAAACACACGTTATATTTTATATATTATTTAAAGTCTCATGGCTGAAATGACAAAATCTATTTTAGCATACTTCGAGTACCATATGCAAATACTTATTATCAATAAATTAGTAGATTCACTACGTATTGAAAATTTAGCTGTTAACCAAATGGTTAACTTAATATTTTGGGAAATTAAAATTATTAACTCAAACTGTAATAAATCATATGACAAAAATATATTTCAAAATATTTTTTCACTACCAATGACAATAATTGTCTTTTTCAAACTATAACCATCACCAATGAAGTCCAAATTCATCAACTGTAAATAGCCTACTGGACTACACCAGGGTGTTCTGTTGACTTTTGTGAATTGTCACAGTTTAACAGAAATGAAAAATGGTACAGGTTCCCAAAGAATGAGATAGAAAGTATCCTCTTTACTCTTACCTTCTGAAAGAGATTGTGGAGAATTCATAAATTTCTTCCTTAAATGTTTAATAGAATTCAATCGTGAACTCATTTGGGCCTGGTGCTTTTAGTTTTGGAAGCTTATTAATCATTGATTCAAATTATTTAACAGGTGTAGTCCTAGTCAGTTTGCCTGTTTCTTCTTGTGTGAGTTTTGGCAGATTGTATCTTTCAAGAAATTGGTTCTTTTCATGTAAATCACCAAATCTGTGGGCATAGAGTTGTTCATAGTAGTCCTTTATTATCTAGTTAATGTCCATGGGATCTGTAGTCTCTTTTGTTTCCTCTGTTAGTAATTTGTCTTCTCTCTCTCTCTCTCTCTCTCTCTCTCTCTCTCTCTGTCTCTCTTTATTTTTGCTAGGCTGGCTAGAGGTTTATTAATTTTATTTAACTTTTCAAATAACCAACTTTTGGTTCTGTTGGTTTTCTCTGTTGATCTCTTGCTTTTAAATTCATTGATTTCTGCTGTAGTTATTATTATTTATTTTTTTCTTACTTTGGTTTTAATTTACTCTTTTTTCCCCTAGTTTCCTAAGGTTGAAACTTAGATTATGGATTTTACATCCTTGTTTTTTTTTCAAATATATGCATTAAATGCTATAAATTTTTCTTTTAGCACTTTTTTTGCAGCATCTCACAAATTTTGATGTTTTCATTTTCATTGAGGTTATAATATTTTTAAATCATTCTTGAAATGTCTTCTTTGATCCCTGTGTTGCTTTGAAGTCTGTTACTTAGTCTCCACAGATTCTGGAATTTTCCAGTTATCTTTCTCTTAATTATTTTTAAATTTAGTTTTATTATGGTCTGAGAGCAATGTATAATTTCTATTCTTTTAAATATGCTATGATGTGTTTTATAGCCCAACCTGTGGTCTATCATGCATGATGAATCTTCTACATGATCTTAAGAAATTCTCCTGCTGTTGAATTAAGTAGTCTGTACATTCCAATGATAGCCAGTTGATTGATGGTATTGTTGAATTTAACTATATCCTTACTAAATTTCTGCCTTCTGAATCTGTCCATTTTTGATAGAGGAGTGTTGAACTCTCCAAGTATAATTGTTGATTTATCTTTCCAATGTGGTTATATTAGCTTTGTTCCAGGTAGTTTGATGCTCTGTTTTAGGAGCATCAATGCTAAGTATTGTTGTTCTCAGAAAACTGACTTCCTTATCATTATCTAATGCCTTTCTTCATCTCTGATAACTCCCTCGCTTTGACATCTGTTTTGTTAGAAATTAATATAGTTAAGCTTACTTTATTTTTATTAGTGTTAGTATGGTATATTTTTCACAATACATTTGCTTTTAATCTAAGTATGTCTTTATATTTAAAGTGAATTTTTTGATGCCATTGGAGTTTATTTTTTGTGTATGGTGATAGGTAGAGGTCCTGTTTCATTCTTCT
>CAUYQG010183879.1:0-22137 GCA_963574415.1 Tarsius wallacei
TAGCTGGAACTACAGGCGTGCGCTACCATGCCTGGCTAATTTTTTTTGATTTATTGTAGATATGAGGTCTCGCCAAGTTGCCCAGGCAGGTCTTGAACCCGCGGGCTTAGGCAATCCACTCACCTCAGCCTCCCAAAGCGCGGGATTACAGGCTGAGCCACCGAGCCCGGCTTAAAATTTTATTTTTAATTGACAAATAATTGTATATATTTATGGTGACAGCATGATGTTTTGAAATATATATATGCATTGTGGAATGAATGGCTAAATCAGACTGATTAACTTATATATTGCCTCACATGTTTTTCATTTATTTGTAGTGAGAAGTCTTAAATCAACTTTCTTAGCAATTTTCAAGTATATGATACTGTTATTAACTATAGTTATCATGTTGTAAAATAAATCTCTTGAACTTATTCTTCTATTTAACTGAAATTTTGTGTGCTTTGACCAGTCCTCCCTCCCCTCCCCCATCTCTGGAACCCCCCTAGGTAGATAAATTAGGAAGCTTGTAAATAGATGTTTTCACAGACCGCAGGAGTTTTATGTTTGGCATTTGTGCCATGAATTGAATGAGAATGGAAATCATTCTTCCTATTTAATTGAAATTTTGTGTCCTTTGAACAATCCTCCCTTCCCCTCCCCTACCTCTGGTACTCACCCCAGGTAGATAAATTAGGAAGCTTGTTTGTAAATAGAGTTTTCGCAGACTCCAAGAGTTTTATGTTTGGCATTTGTGCCATGCAGTGAATGAGAATATAATCAGTTGAGATTTGAAATTCTATTTATGATAAGAACTAATAGAGGAGGTAGGATTTTGGATGAACTTAAAATTTTAAGTAACATTAGGTTACTTTAACTTATTAACTTTAAAAGTAACCTTTAAAATTATATAAGAAATACATTCTTATTTTTAGGAAAAATAGAAAGCATAGTGAATACAGTTTAAAATCCCCTATAATATTGTTATTCTGTATAAATCACTTGATTTTGTTCTGTGTATGTCTGTTTATTCATAAAAACAAAAATGAAACACTTTAAGAAAGCAAAATTGGGTTTATAATAGCTGTACTTTTTCCAAGGTTATTTTTAATAGAGTAGTATTAGTCAAGTGTGTAAGTATTTGAAATAATACTACTGTTTTTATATTTTACAGATAAACCACATAATCCTATGGTAAATGCTGGAGCAATTGTTGTGACTTCATTAATAAAGGTAAAATGTTGACATTTCCTTTTAACCTGGTAAACTTTTATTAATAACTAAAGGAGGCATAAAGATGAATCTTATTATTTGTAGGACTATGAAAAGTTTTCTCTTGGTGTTAAAAAAAATTAATCTTGGTATCGGGTTAGGATTTTTATTTCAAATAAATGATATGTTATTTCAAGAGCAAAATTAAAAACAGATGACTCATTGTAAATTCTAGCAGTTAGTTACTCTTAGCTTGAAGGTCGATCTGGCAAATATTTTAAAAGAAGTCTACTGAACAATAGGCACAGAGGTTTTACTTTTTAAAGTTTTGATATTTTCCTTTCTCTTCCTTTTGGCTCTTCTAGAATGAACAGATATAAATGGAATTAAAAGCATTTTACTATATAATGTTTATTACCAGCATATATAGGAACCAATTCTAGAACTTTGTGTTGAGACAAAGTACATTTGCCCTTGAATATTCTCAAGTCTTTGGTACTCTCATGAGCTGGAATCACAGTTTTTCTTTGAACTTGTTTTATTTATTTTAACTTAAATCATGCCATAGTTAAGATAAATAAGGCTTATTCCAATTATTAAGTTATATTTTCTTATGCTTTGAAGTTTGTGTTGTATTTTTTTTTAAGTGTTTGGTTTTCCTTAATAATTGGAAGCTCTAATGTTGTTTTGAAATAAGTATTTGAAAATGGTTCTATTGCGTGATAGATTTTTATATCCCACAGTTTTAGATTTTTCATATTTTTCATTTAGATTTTTAATTTCTATTTATAATTTTTTATATTCAAATAAATTTCATTTGTGTTTGGAACATTTGTATACTTTCTTCAGTAAATCTGTGCCTGTCTATTCCAAATTAGAATAAAGTATAATCGTATGGCTTTGTAGATACATTCCTGCGGATGGAGTACCCTGGTTACTAACACAAAGGATGCTTGAGTATAAATTATACGCCTGGTCCAGTTCACAAAAATTCATCTAATTTGTATACTGAAATCCTTTCATAACTTTCATAAGTTTCATGTCTTCTTGAGAAAAAGCTGTTAAAATAGAAGACTGCTATCTTAAGTATATATAAGTTTAGTTGTTATTTTGAGGCAAATTCTTTGTAAATATTGGCCCACTTAATTCTTCCAATTTTACCGAAGTAGATTTCACAGCTAAGTATTTTTTTAATGTACCTAATTTTAATAAGCTATGGAAATGTTCATTTTCCCCATTATAACATCTAGTTATTCATTGTTATTTTATATAAGAAAAAGTTGTCAGTTTGAGGTGAAAGAAACTTTATTATAGAAAATGGCAATGTGCTTACATGTAGGCACAGTCCTGCCTTTAGATAACCTACACTGTAGTGTGGAATATGCACAAGTAAATGGGCCATTGTAATGAAACTCAGTAAATGCTGCAGTGAGAGAAAAGCCTCAATAATTTCTCAGATTGGAGCAAATAACTTAATTAGAAGTGAAGATATTTATTATAGTATAACATATGTGTTAATGTCTGATGAGAAAAACACTAAAATGGTTCTGAACCTTTTTGGATCTTTCCAGAAAAATATCCACATACCGTGATTTTACATAAACTCGAGTGTTTATGGACAATAAACTGATCCACGGATCCCAGCTCTAGAACTCTTAAAATGGAGAAAGATTAACATGGCACACCAGTCAGTCTCAAAAAAGGGCATATGTAAATGATTAATGAAGACTCTCTTAACTGCATGCAGTTAAAAATCTTTTAATGATTCATGAGTTTAACAAATGCCACTGAATGCTGCATTTGGGAATTGCATGTCTAGTCATATCACACCATCATTCATTAGTTTCACTTCCCATGTTCAGTCATGAGCTATACATAAACTGTGGACTATACATTGAGCCATATTAGAATAAGCAATTAGAAACAGTGAAACACACTCAGCATAAGTGTGGTTCAGGTGTTTAACAGTGCAAACATTTAACTGAGTCATCTTGTACTTATAAGTTTGATCAGTGATTTTAAACTGATAAAAAATTTAAATTTACTGGCAAAGGTGGAAATGAGGCTTTGGGGGTATGGTTTATGTTTAAGGTCACTTTCTTTAAAGTTTTTTTTGATTGTAGAATGTTTCACAAATGCTATATTTTAAAAATGAAATTCATACAAATCTTGTAGGGGAAGCCTGATATAACCCTGTGTAAAACAGACTGCCCCAGATTGTAATACTTTTCTTCACAGAAACATCTGTATGTGATCTCTGCAAATTGTATGATCACATAATATTTATGAATTGGTAATGGTTTGAAACCAAGGCAATAAACCATAGCCAAAAGGGCTTTAAGAATCATCAAACTCAGCCCTCTTGCTTTATATGATGAAGAGACAGGCTGGATAGGTTGGAACAGGAGTAGAATCAGGCTTGAGCTAAATCTGCTAATATTCTGTTTGATGTGTATTGCAACTCAGCTCTGCCCATATTTAATGTAGGTGTTTGCTGTTTCTCTTGATGACATCTTTGACTTTAACTAGCATAGCTATATTGCCCAAAATAAAGAAATCCTATTTTATTAATTTGAACTTGCACAAAGGGTATTGATTCATTGACTTAAAAGTCACATCTGTTTTTTAGCAGGTGTATGTAAAAATTCTTTGGACATTAGTCAGTGCCTGTCTGTAAGGAACAGATCCTTTCCCAAGGTGCTTGCATTTGAGTACCCAAAGCAAGGATACTGACCATGACTATAGAGGTGAATTCTGTTTCTTAGTTCTTTTTGTTGATAACCTTAAGGCTGTGGTTTTCTTTCAAAATTCAGGAATTTATCATGGTGCCATTCAAACAGTTCTCCTCATGCTACTCCCTACACCCGAAAATTAAGTAGAGTCTTTAGTAAGACTCTTTATTTCATAATTTTGTAGTATTGATATTTTTTCCTTGTAGGATTGATGGTGATCCTCAGGAAATGGGGGAAGAGGCAGAGCAAATGTTCAAAAGGATTAGCAGATTGTGGAAAAAGGAGGATTTGGACAGAAGGAACCTGTTGCATAAATTCTTAACTACTAAGCTTATAGGAAAACTCCAATATTTAAAATTTTAAACAAAGCTATATAGGTAAATACCTTTTTAAAGACAAATATCATTTTATACTTAAAATGCACATAATTAAAAAACATAAGGGTACTATACTTCCTCTCTTTCTTTGGTAGCTACTAATTTTTTTGTGTTGTAGTCTGTTATATTTGATGATGATAATGTGATTGCTTGATTTAAAGGAAAGAATAAAAGTACATTTGAAAAGAATAGTTATTTTTATATGAAATAGCAGTGTCCTTATGTAATTTTTTTTCTTTTCAGTGGTACAGTTTTCTCCTGGTTTTGGTTTAAAAGTTAAGATCTGGCGATAACTTGAGGGTTATGGTGGGAATATAAGGGGAACATACTGCAAAATAATTGCCAACTTAGGCTTTTTCATTGTAGACATAGGGAGTAAGTTACATGGTCTTCTGTGTTTATGTATTCTTATTCTAGTGGTAGTTTCCAGCTTTTGTTATTGAAGAAACTCAATTTTTTAAAAATTAGAAGTCTTTTTTAATTTAAAATTTAGAGTTTTCACTTTGTCTCTCTTTAAACAATTTAATCATGCTCCATGAAAATCAAGACAGGTTTAGCTAATATATTTGTAACGTTCAGTTTGGTCATATTAGCAATGACCTGTTAGACTTGCTTATAAGCTACATTTTTAAGGTGGTTTGTGACTGGGGAATAATGAATGCCTTGGACTTGGTAACATTCAGAAGACAAGATTATATTAGTTATTTACTTCATGTTTCTATCAGTTTATGCATTTGGTTTTTTAAAAATGAAAGGTAGATCATTTATTGTCAGCTGAAAACTATTCTGCCACTTTACTTTTAGGGTTAACTTATGGAAATACTAGATCTAAAATTTTTTATCTGCAATATCTATTTTTAATTTTCCAACTGTTGTTTAACTTTAAAGATTAAAAATATTTTATAAAATCCTTTTCACTTTCCTCTTTTTGCCTCTTTCCTCTGTGATCTCTAAATTTTAATTGCTTCACACCCCTATATTTTCTGAAGGAAATCAAGTGAGTTACTTAACAAAATAACTCTGAATAATGCATTGACTATAAATGAGCCATTTTTATATTAAATTTATTGGCAGGTGTCCTTATTAACAGTGATATTTACATGGATCAATTATGAAGATATTGTGAAAACAGTATAAATTGCTACTATGTAGTTATATTAATTTTTCTAATGTTAAAACCCAGTGTCTCATTATCATATTTTCATCCATAACATCTTCAAAGGAATTAAAACACATATAAAATAAACAATCTATGACTTGATAGGCATATCTATAGAAAAATAAATTTGTATAATTTCTAGTGTCAGGATCTGATCACCCTTTTCAAACAACCTACATGGTTTGTTTTTAAAAGTCATTTGGTGAATGGATTTGAAACTTGGGTAAATATATCTTTTCCAACTTAGTTTCTTTTAAAAAATGTTTCTACTGTACTGTAACTGTTTCAAAATTAAAATAGCACAATATTTAATGCTAGTACAATGATCTTCAAACTGGGATAAACATGAGTTCTTCTAAAGGGATAAAGGGGCATTGATAGTTTTAAGACAGCCAGCTTCCAGATCTGTTTCTGTATGTGCCTTTTAAAAAATTAATCTTCCTTTGGTCCAAGTGTCCTCCCATTTTCTCAAAGAAAGGAAATTGTTTCATGTGTTTCATTTTATTATGATGCGCTACTTCAGGTTGTACAAATCTCTTGGGCCAAGAAAAGAGAACATTTTGAAATGTTGGAGTCAGTGGTACTAGGATGTGAGTCACTGGCAGTAAATCCTGTTGTATACCAGGTTGTTTACAGTCCTTTGGATTTCAATAAACCTGAAGAAAGATCTGAACAAGTTGTCAGTTAATAAGAGCATTAGCCAAAATGTTGAGGAGAGATAATTGTGACTTTTGGCATGTAATGTTGTAGAGGCACATATAGAACTGATGATGTTGCTGTAACAAAACTTTTTATATCTCAATCTACTTGTATCTTGTAATCAAGGTTTCCCAACTCATATGTCTGTAAAAATTAAAAATTGGAAGAGAATTAATTCTCAACAATAGAAAATGTCTACTAATACATGAACTGAAAGTCAAGTACTGTTTCAACAAAGAAAGGAAATTATTAGCAGATACCTTTCCTTTAATTTTTTTTTGAAAAAATTCAAACACATGTAAAGTAAACAGAATAGTATAACCAGCTTTCATGTACTCATTCCCAGCCTCAATTTTTGTAACATCTATTCATCCACCCCCTCACCCCCTGCTCCATGATGTTGATGATAATGGTTCTTTTTAGCTTTTGGTTTTGCCCTTTTGGAGGGGAGGCTTAAATTATTTTGCATATGTATGTATGTGCTTTTCTTAACAGCTTTGCAGATAAACTTTTTCAAAATTAAAATAACATCATATCTTAATAATCATTAGCTCCCATATGTCCCTGGGGTACATTAAATCTTTCCAAGAGATAGAGGGCAGGTAAATTTTATTGATTTAAGTTAAATGTTATTTTCAGGGTAGATAATAAGAACAAACAAAAATAATCAAGTGTCTTTACATTTAAATAGGGAAGTTTTGGGGAGAAACATTCTTTATTCAACACAATCATTAAATACAGGCATACCTTGGTGATATTGCAGGTTTGGTTCCCAGACCACCACAGTAAAATAAATACTGCAGTAAAGCAAGTCACAAGAGTTTTTTGTAAACCATTGCATATAAGTTAGGTTTATACTACTCTTTATTTATGCAATAGCATTATGTTTAAAAAAACAACGAACATCTTAATTTAAAATATAGCTAGTATGTCATACTCTTTCTGCAGCGCCTCATCTCAGCCTTCACAGAATTAAAGAGTTAGGGTTTTGCTGTGGTTTAGGATTTGACTTAAGGGAATGTTGTAGCTGATTTGATCTTCTATCCAGACCACTCAAATTTTCTCCGTATTATCAATAAGGCTGTTTCACTTTCCCATCATTTGTGTGTTCACTGCAGTAGCACTTTTTATTTTTTTCAGGAGCTCTTCCTTTGCATTCACAGCTTGGCTGTCTGTTCGGCCCTAGAGGCTTAGACTTCAGCCTCTTTTGTCTTTCAACATGCCTTCCTTACTGAGCTTGATAATCATTTCTGACTTTTGATTTAAGTGAGAAATATGCTATTCTTCCTTTGATTTGAACACTTAGAGGCCATTGTGGGGTTACTAATTGGCCTAATTTCAATATTGTGTCTCAGGAAGAAGGGAGGCCCCAGGAGAGGGAGCAAGACAGGGTAACAGCCTGTTGGTGAAGCAGCCAGAACAAACACCTCAAAACAATTATAATAGTCACATCAAAGATCACAGGTCCCCATAAAAGATATAATAATAATGAAAAGTTTGAAATATTGAGAGAATTATCAAAATGTGACTTGGAGACACAAAATAAGTACATGCTGTTGGAAAAATAGTGCCAATAGACTTGTTCAACACAAGGTTGCCACAATCTTCACTTTGTAAAAAAATAAAAATAAAAAAATAAGCAAAACTGTGAAACACAATAAAATGAAGCTCCATAAAACAAAGTATGCCTATATATTGTTTTGCTCTATTTACATAATCTGTCTAGAGCATTTTGAGCTCATTTATTAGTAATGTCCTATATAATGATAGACATTGGTCAATATCAGTTATTTTTTTAAAAACAACATAAAAGCAAAACTCAGTTGTGCTTTAGTTTAGTAAGCCACAAAATAGGCCAATTTTGTGAGCGTAATCTAGAGTTGAAACTATATGTGTAGTTTAGGTCAGAGAATGAAAGTTCAGTGTAACTTGTTCATTTTACATTAATTGTTTAACCAGTAATTATACATGTGACATCCCAATGCAAATGCTGACATCCATTTCCAAAAGAGTTGGTTTTTTTTTGTGCTTTTTCTAAGGTTAAAAGGTTTTTGTGGCTTAAATATTGTTACATATTTTACAGCATTAGGATCTATGGAATATTTTGACAACTGCAACAGTTCAATGAAGTTGGTAATTTCTTCTTTTAATTATTTTTCATTGAACAGCTTTGGAGTTACATTTCTGCATTTTGATTTCTGGTGTATAATGAAGAAAGAAAACTTAAAATATGTCCAAGGATACTTTAGAGAAAATACAGACATAATGATTACAATATGGCTGAAATGAAATTATCTTTATCTTGTTTATGTTTTGTTAGTCTAATTTTGATGAAATAGATGGTGTTCCTTCCAGCTACTGACTGTGTATGTGTGATTGCACATCTTTCTTAAATAAGTTCATTTGTCGTTTTTCACATATTATGAAAACGCCCTAATCCTTTTATAAAGTAAAAAATGAACCTGACTTTATTCAATTAAATGATATAGGTTTTCCCCCATAATAATATTTGAAAGTATGATGTTTTGAATTTTTTGGAGGGTAAAGTAAAAAAAATATGTTTTTAAAACTTTAGTTGTCAAATTATTTTATTTTAAACCTGTTTTAGAAATTAGAGATGTATTGTTTCTTTTGGGTGCATATCACCAATTAATACGTTTGATTTCAGATCTACAACTTACTGCTTTGTAAACTTCGCCGAGGTAAAATGAAACCATTTGGCTACTTGAACTGATCTACGTTACATAGGTTTTTCCTATTGACATTTCAGTAGATTACATGTCAGAAATAGAATGATGAAACAATACATCTTCCATACTCTAACTTGGCATAATGCTACGTACAGTTGAAGCTAATTTTTTAAAAAACTATGACATACTATTTTTTTAGTTCAAGTATTGTTA
Source organism: Tarsius wallacei (assembly GCA_963574415.1). NCBI lineage: Eukaryota > Metazoa > Chordata > Mammalia > Primates > Tarsiidae > Tarsius > Tarsius wallacei. Next base: position 9,065 of record CAUYQG010183879.1, read on the forward strand.
TAACTAGTGTAGAGCTTTCTGTACACTAGTAAACTACATCCAGAATGTTTGCATATACTGGAATTATAAAGGACTAGTTCGTTTTGCAACATAACTGATTTTTCTAACTCTAATACTGGTTTAAGAATTAAAAATATATAAGTAGATTGTTCTTAATTAAAATAATGAATAATGATTTACGTATATTTATTCTTTTCTAAAGGTGAAACTTTAAGTTTCTAAAAATATGAAATTAAATAACATACATTTTAGCAGTTTATGTGCTTTCATGAAAGATAAGGGAATTCATGGGTAACTTGTATTTAAAATTCTGTAACTTTGGGTTGAGTAAAGATATACTTAAAATAAAGCATTCCCTTTGTAATTCTGATGCATTCTTGACATTTGGTTGTTAAAGAACATACAAAAAAGTTTATGTAAATATTAAATTACTTTAGAAGTATTTCTTATATTTAAAAGTACTAATGCAGTGTATTAATTATAATGGTAGCTATTTGTAATTTTGATACTTTGTTAGCTTAAAACTTAACTGTGGTGGTTCCTATATTAACATCATATGTCTCTTATTTCTTTGCAGCAAGGAGTAAATAATGCTGAAAAATTTGACTATGTAAGTGCAATATAGAATTACGTTTTTATGCCACATTCTTTATATATTTGTTTTTTGATTACTAAATACCTCCTAATTTTTGTTTATAGGTGATGCAGTTTTTAAATAAGATGGCTGGTAATGAATATGTTGGATTCAGTAATGCAACGTGAGTCTGATTTGTGACTTAGGTTTTTATACTTGTTCAGGCCTTTCTAGATTAATAATAAAAAATCTAGATCGAATAATTGTATTGCAAGTACTGTTTGTTACTATACACACACATACATGCACATTCTAAATTTAGAATTAATCTGCTCTCCCTTGTTGACCCTAGGACTTACTTCAGTACATAGTTACTTACAGTTTGGTCATTATGGGGAGATGAATGATTTCTCAGTTACATGACAGAAACACTTAAAAATGCTTTAAGTAGTTTTGATAAATTTCTTATAAGTAGTTACACAGTCAAAAGAGACTCCAAGTTTACCTCAAATTACTGGCACTTACTTAGTTTTCTTTTTGCTTAAAATAACTGTCTTATCTCTTAATCTCTCTGTACCTGGCTAACTTGATTTTTACTCCAATTTTTTATTTTGAAATTTGCAAGTCTACAGAAAAGTTGAAAGAATAAACAATGACTATCTGAAATCTTTCACTTCTATTGTCTAATATTTTGTCTTATTTGTTTTTCTCTTTGTCTTTCTCTTTAGGTAGATAAATAAAAATATGTGTGTAATTTTAAGAAGTAAAAAAATTGTGTAAATGTCTAAATATGCCTATATGTAAATATACACATGCATAGATTTTTTTCCTGTACCATTTAAATTTAAGTTGTAGACATTATGATAATAATATTAATGCATGTCTATCCTAAGAGTGTGGGCATTCTCCATAACCACAATATCATTAACACATGTAAGAACGTTAACATTAATTTAAAAATATTAAATGAATAATCAATATATAAATGTTCCCTAAATGGTCTTCGAAACTTTTATTATTGCTTTTTAAGTTCAGGAACTATTGAGGGGATATACATTTCTTTTGTTGTTACTTGTGTTTTATCTCTTTCTTTAGAACATCTCTGTTCTAGATCCTTGCTTTTAACATTTTTATTAAATGGCTTTTGTTTTTTAGGAGTGCAGGCTACTTATTTCATAGAGCAAGATTTCACTAACTCTTTCTTTGTAGGACCAGATAGTAAATAGTTTAAGCTTTTGTACCATGTGGTCTTTGTTGTAACTACTCACTTCTGCAGTTTTTAGTAGGAAAGTAGCCTTAGATAATATGAGGCTATGTTTAAGAACAAAACAAAAAAAACCCACTTTATTTATTAAGACAGGCAGCAGACCAGATCTGGCCTATGGCTATAGTGGATATCCCCCCTTTTGCATTTGTCTGCTTCTGTATAATTAGAAAAATAATGTTAAACAGTTTTGGCCTGTGTACGAACTATGGTTTTATTCTTATTTTGCACTTACTGCTTCACATTACAGGGGTAAACATTTTCAGATTGCCTGCCTTAACATTAATTTACCATTTGAAATATCTTTTCCAGGAAGTTTTTCATGAATCTCATCTTATCTTTTTTATGTCTTCTTTTATTAACATCTTTTATTGAACTTATTCCGTGTCTTTCTTTGCCTATAACCACTGTTAGACTCTGACCTCGTTAAGACTTGGTTAGAGTGTTGCATCTTCCAGCTCCTTTCTGTATCCCTGTTATCTGGCAGATAATAGGCACTTGAGATAATGTTTGAGGAACTGAACTGTGTGCCAGGCACTGTGATAATTGCTGAGTAGGTAGTCCTTTATCTATGCTGTGTTGATTTTTTTTTTTTAAATAGGGCAAGTTGACAAGAATTTTCCTATATCCAATATTATTTTTCTGACCATAGAAATGTTCAAATGGGCTGGGCTTGGTGGCTCAGCCTGTAATCCCAGCACTTTGGGAGGCTGAGGTGAGTTAATTACCTGAGCCTGCAGGTTCAAGACCAGCCCAGGCAACTTGGTGAGACCTCGTCTCTACAATAAATAAAAATTAGCTGGGTGAGGTAGCATGCGCCTATAGTTCCAGCTACTTGAAAGGCTGAGGTTGAGGCGGAAGGATCGCCGGATCACCCCAGCCGGTCGACACTGGGGTGGCTGTGAGTGTGCCACTGCACTCCATCTGGGCGACAGAGTGAGACTTCAACTCAAAAAAAAGAAAAAAGAAAAGAAATGTTCAAATATATACTCAAAAGGGGCTGTCTGCCTCAGTAACACAAAGAATGTCACCCCCTCTACTACCAGTAGCCTTTTAGATTTGTAGGTTAATTCTCAAATGAGCTACAAATTAAATCTGCCCAAATTAAGCTTAAAACTCTTTCTTCCCAAAATGTTCCTTGCTGTATAGATCGTTGAGTTGGTTAATAATTTCATGCTCTCAGTAGGCTGTGTTAGAAACCTAGGCTTTGTACCATTCTTTGCTCTGTCTGTCCTTTTCCCGTCAGGTTGGAATATTTATCCAGCTGCTGGCACATTTGGTTATACTCCTCCTTCCATTCCTGTCACCCTGCCTAAATCCAGGCTTTCTTGGCTCTCATGCAGTTCTCTCCTAATAAATATATCACTTGTCTCTTCTTTTTTCCTTTTGTCAAACTGATGTCAGAGCTGTCCTAAAATGTAACTGGTTTGAAAGCCTTGAGACTTTTGTTTGATGGACAGTTAGGCGCCATTACATTCTTAAACATTTATTGGTCTTAATCATTTAGTCCCAGTCTCCTTTGTTAGTTTGTTGTTTCTCCTTGCTTCTTCATGCACCCTGTTTCTCAGATTTAGCAGAATATTTGCTAATCTTCAACGGGAGTCCTGTCTGCATACTTTTATAACTGTTCACGCTGCATGAGTCTAGGCATCCCCCTGAAATCTATTAATCCAGTGAGTCCTGCAAGATTCTTTTTTTTTGGTCCCTCTCAGTGGCATTTCTATGATTCCCTCAAGTGGAATAATTATTGTATTTCTGGGAAGCCAGAGGATTCTGCAGTTTCTCAGTGCTTTTTAATAGCAATATTTGAGTTTTAAAATAAGTATTTTTGTTCACAAAAATACAAAGACTAGAAAGATTGAAAGAGTGTTGACGTAAGTGACTTACTCAAGGCCACATAACTAGCCTGCTGACAGAATTGAGATGGAGACTCAGCAGTCCTGCATCTTAGGTCAATGTTCCTTACACTGTACTTTGCTGTACATGAAATTAAGGAACAATCACCCTTTTGCAGAAAGTAAATAAATACAGCAATTTTTTTTCTTCTAGGTTTCAGTCTGAAAGAGAAAGTGGAGATCGAAATTTTGCAATAGGATATTACTTAAAAGAAAAGAAGGTTTTTAAATTTATTTCCATTTCAAATTATTCTTTTGTTTAATAAAATAAAAGGGGGACCCAAAAAACCTGGAAATTTTTTTTTGGAGGGCAGGACCCTTGTAATATAGGCTTTACCTACTAGGTTCTAGGAAACTATCGGCATCAGTGTGTGCCATCTAGCATTGTTGTGAGAGGCGTGTTCTGTTTCAGTGAACTTTTTTTGGAGATTCTTTCAACACATTTGCCCATTTTGTGATGGGTGATCTACGAGTGCACCTGCCCACACCGTGCTGAATGTTCAGCAGTTTTTGACCAAAAAGGGCATGACCCCTGTGCCCCACTCAGTCTTACCCCAAGCGACATTTTTTATGTTTTCCTGGATAAAAAAAGTCCTCAAAGGGAAACATTTTGCAAATGTGGAAGAGGTGAAACAAACAAACAAAAAAACAGAAGCAATGAAAGACATCAAAATTGATGAGATCAGAACTATTTTGAGCAGCGGAGAAAGCATCTCAGTAGGTGTATTGCCTCAAACAGAGAGTATTTTGATGGTGACTAAAACGTGTAAGAACACATACTCAATTTTTTTATAAATAAATTCTAGGTTGTTTTTGGTCCCCCTGGCATATGAAGGTATATGCTAAGGATTCAACAGTAGCCTTTAAGTAACTGCTTATTACGATTTAAGGTACAGAGGTTTCCACAAAGTACTCTTGAGTAATTATTATCAAGTTTTTAATGTTATTACTTATTTGTATCTGGCACTATTGAAATGTTTGAATAGTTTTGTTAATGTGAATTTTACTTGATACTTAGTTCATTTTTTTTTAAAGCATAATACCTATTAGTGTTGACTAAAAGTGACTGATCCAATAACTTGATTGATCCCATTAGTCATTGACAGTCAAAACTAGTATCTAGAAACTTGCATGATGTGATGTTATTTTGCTTTGTTATTCTTTGTTATTTTAGTTATATTATTTTATAGATTACATGCTGTTTTGTTCTTAATTACAAAGAAACATTTGTGTACATTTTAAATTTGATCTACACACATTTCTTTACTTATGTGTGTACTTTTTTTCCTTCCATGCTTATATTTTAAATTGCCTTTTTCTTTTTTCAGTGTTTTCCAGAAGGCACAGACATGGTTGGTATATTAGACTTCTATTTTCAGGTAATGTAATTGTATAAACTGTGTATATAAATGGATGTATCTCATTTTGCAAAATAGAGATATCTCTGAAATGTTGGTTGTAGGACACAAGAAAATACATTTTCCATTGACTTCAAAAATTGTTTTTATGAAAGGCAGTCTCATGTTTGTGTCTTCTAAAAATTCATACTGTAAAATGTAATAGAGAAAAAATTATCTGAAAACATTGTATTTAAGAAGTAAAATGATGTGCAGTCCCAGAGATTGGCTTCTCCTAATTACAAACTGAGCTCTATTTTGTTAGCTTTTACATTTTGTTTGGGAGAGGCTGCTTTTTTTTCTTTATCTTTAAATCAGAGGACTCTATTCAGCATTTTGAAGTGTTGATTTCTCAGCTGACTTGATCTCTTTTGTAGTTTCTTTGTTACTACTCTATCCTAGCTTAACTGGTGCTAGGAGAATCATTTTTTAGTTCATTTCTGCAGTGTCAGTGGTGGGTTTTCTTCTAAGTTAAGTAGCTCTCACTATTCAGGAGGGACTGGGGAGGAGCCATGTGCATAACCCACCGGGTGTAGTACTCAGGATAGCCTTCCTGGAGACCCTTGTCTCACCCCAGATTTTCAGTTCAGGTTATTCTCACAGATTTTCAGTGCCATGGAGTGGGCTATGCTGTGAAACTATGTAGTAGACTACATGATGGTTAATTTCTAGTTTGCTTTATATTAGCCTGCCTTTACTTTTGAAGATGCTTTCATTTTAACCTTTCAGTAATCTTAGAGAATAAGTAAAGGAGGTTGATAATAAAGTGGATTTTGACATAAGTCTAGGTCACAGTTTTTCCTCTGCCCAATGGGAGAAACTGTGAATTGGGATCCAGACCATCAGTATAAAATTCAAGGTCTACCCTGGCTACTTACTAGCCACATGACCTAATTTCAGTTTCATAATCCTAATATTACATTGCAGATAACATGAGATGATCTATGTGAAATTCCTTTGAAACTGTAGAGTGTTACAGGAAATGTATTGTTTTTACTTTTCTCCACCGCTCTTTATTTTTTCCTTAGTCTATATCAGTATTTTCCGTAAGTTTAAGTTTCTTTTCCTTTAAAATACATATTTAAGTTTGGCCATTATAGTTTAGGTGATACTAATCTGCTGTACTGTGAAATTTCTATACTTCAGGGCAAAAATCAAGAGACAGCCATATAAACCATACTAGCTTTTTTGAGGCAGGTTGCATCTAATTGAACAGCCATCAGGTTATCAGGAGAGTACTCTTAAGTTGGTGTTTGTCAAATTTGGACAAAATTTCAATTAAATATAAATTAGGAAATGATAGTTGGAAATTAAATCTTATTTTAGAAAGCCTTTCATGATTAAATCAACCATATCTAAGTCTTTGCTATTTGGGGCTGTATAGTAAGTAGATTCTATAGTTTTGGAGAAATAGGAAAGAGATGTTAATACAAATGGGCAAAATTGATGTCCAACCAGGGTTACGCACGTTTTCTTTTTGCTATTTCCACATCCCTTTGTGCCTCTAACTGATCTTGGAGTATAACTGAGGAAAGTTTGGAAGTTGAGGACCCGGTTTTCTTCTCCACTTTACCATTTTCTCTTTCGCCTTCTTCTCACCCCAATTTTGGTTGCTGTTAATTAAAAATAAAATGTTGCAGAACATTATTTTTGTTTCACAGGTAAATTTGGATCTGGTGTAGTTAGCTATTTCCATTATTTTGATTATATTTAAATGCAAAAATTTCATCCTAGCATATCTATTTTCTTTCATTCTTCAAGGTATATCTAGCACCCATAATAAATAGCAAATACTATACTAACATTAATAAATGGTCTGAAAGGTCACATTTTGACTTAGACTCACAGAGCATCCTAGGTGGAACTGCCTTATATTTTTCTTACCCTTTGTTCTCTGCATGTTATTATATAATTGGGGATGCTGAGCTTTGTCATGGGTGAAATGTCAGGCATTTTAGCATTTTTTTCCCTGAAGTGCTAATTTCCCATGTGGGATGTTATCTGTCATGAAGCTAATATATGGTGCTTTATCTTAAAAATATATTGTGGCTTATTTATTTCTGTAGAATTAAAAGTAATTATTGTGTATTCCACAGAAAGTATTAATATTTAAGCACATTTGAATATCACATGGGGCTGTAAACAAATCTTAGTGCTTTGGGGCTGGCTCTTCCTGACCTAATGCTACCATCAAAAGACTGAATAACTTTGGGCAAATTAGAATAAACCTTAAAGGGTCTAGAATTTTGGTTAATAAAAATGTTTGGAATGTCATCAAGTCATATTAAAATTATCTCTTTTGGAGAAATATTTCAGATCTGTATGAAATGCCAGATAAAATAGATTGTTTTAGAAGTCAACTGTAATACCAAAAGTAGTATGAGCCCAGGTTTTTTAGAATTCTGTTTTTTTCTTCATTTTAGCTATGCTCCATCGAAGTGACTTGTGAATCGGCCAGTGTGATGGCTGCAACACTGGCTAATGGGGGTTTCTGCCCAATTACTGGTGAAAGAGTACTGAGCCCTGAAGCAGTTCGAAACACACTGAGTTTGATGCATTCCTGCGGCATGTATGACTTCTCAGGACAGTTTGCTTTCCATGTAAGTAATTGTTAAATCTTAATTTTCTCTGGCAAGAAACTAGTCTGAACTGGTTCTTTTAAAAATGTAGTTTGAACTTTGCTTCTAAAACTGTACCTTAATTTTTGAGAGAGACTTGTTTTCAAGGTTAATTTGTTACCAAATTGGTAAGGAACAGAGTTAGCCTACTAGATGTTCTTAAGAATTGGAAGTTTAATTTATAGAACCTCATCACTTCTGCTTTTAAGGCATTCCAAATGTACAAGGTTAGTATGAACTTTACTTTTAGTTGTTAATGTTTAGCATTTTGATGATTATGTATCTTAAGAATTCCTAAGTTCAGAGAGACCAAAGAAGTGATATTATTTAACATCTTTGGTTACAGCCATAGAGGCTTTAAAGGACTTTAAGTATATTAGAATATATTTAAGTTCAAACTTAACAAAAATGTACTTATTTAAACTCTGTTCTGCATTTACTACATGCGAAATGTTGGACTTTTCTTATTTCACTCTCATGCTCTTCTAAAATTTTTTCTTTATTTTGGAAAATTTGAAACATAAAAATAAATGCATGAAAAAAGTTACTCATCACTCAGCTTCAATAATTATGAATACAAGACTGATCTTGTTTCATCTTTGTGCACAGCTACTTCCTCTACCCTTGTTATATTTCAGTATGTGATTCTAAATGATACGGACCCTTGAAACATAATACTATTAACACCTATAAAAAACTATACTATTATATGTCCAAACATTACCATCATCTTTAATTTAATATCACCATTGAGTTTAATATCATCAAAATATTTAGGAAGTGTTCAGATTTCCTGGATTATCTTATAAATCATTATTGTGTTATTTTACAGTTTATTTGACTTGGGATATAAACAAGGATGACACATTGTTATTAGTTGTGTCTCCATTTTTCTTTTTTTCTATATGCCTCCTCTTGATCTCTCTTTTATCTTGTTATCTTTGGTTGAAAAAATTGTTATTTAACCTGTATAGTTTCTCACAGTCTAGATGTTGCTGATTACATCCATTCCATTGTATTTTATATTTCCTGTAAATTGATATATGCGATTCAGGTGTTTTAAAGTTTATTTTGTTTGGTTTTGTGCAAGAGCACTTTCTTGATATACTTGTCTCCAGAGATAATGTCTGAATGTTAGTAAGCAATTAATGAATACTGCCCTAATGACATTAATTTTACTTTTATCATAATTGTTATCAAGTTTTGTATAATATATATTTTTGAAGAAGATTAACTTAAATTACTGTTTTAGGCTGGGCTCGGTGGCTCAGCCAGTAATCCCAGCACTTTGGGAGGCTGAGGCAAGTGGATTTGGGTTCGAGACCTGCCTGGGCAACTTGGCGAGATCTCATCTCTACAATAAATCAAAAATTAGCCAGGTGTGGTAGCGCACACCTATAGTTCCAGCTCCTTGGAAGGCTGAGGCAGAAGGATCGCCAGAGCCCAGTAGGTCGAGGCTGCGGTGGCCGAGAGCATGCCACAGCACTCTAGTATGGGCGACAGAGTAAGACTCCAATTCAAAAAAAAAAAATTAATTAATTAATTACTATTTTATTTATATTCCTTAGTCCTCTGACAGTATACCATAGAAAAATTTTGATAATTTATAATTTCTCATTAATTTCTAGTTTTAACATATTTTAAAAATAACTTATTATATTGAAAAACAATGTATGTTTGTTTTAAAACAATTAGAAAGTATAATCAAGAAGAATAAATTAAAAACATTCTTAGCCCTACAGTTTAGATATAACTGCTTTAATTCCTTAGAGTGTATCTTTAAAAATTTTTTCTTTGTTCAAATCTACCCCAAACTGTTTTACTTTTTTACTTACTGTATCATAAACAATTGATAAATATTTATGTTGATAGATATTTATGTATACCATTTTTAATGTTGAAATTCTATTGTGTGATATATACTATAATTTTTGAGCCAATTTTCTTATTGTCAGACATAGTGTTTGTTTTAATGTTCACTTAAATGCTCATTTTATTGAATTATTTTCAGGTTGGTCTTCCTGCAAAATCTGGAGTTGCTGGGGGCATTCTTTTAGTTGTCCCCAACGTCATGGGCATGATGTGCTGGTCTCCTCCTCTGGACAAGATGGGCAACAGTGTGAAGGGAATTCACTTTTGTCATGTAAGGATGCTTTCCTAATGAAAATAATGATTATATAAGTTGAGCCATCGGGGATTCTGTTTTTCTACCCATTTTTCATAGTTTACTGACTCCTGGCACTTGGCCTGCTACTATGCTTGTTCTCAGTAGCCATGGGTTATTCGCCCAGAAACTTCACATGGTTTGTACCGGGTGACTCCCATCATAGAATTTTCATGGTTATAACCAGTTTTCAAAAGCTCAACAAAGGACATATAAGTTGAAGAAGTAATTTAAAAGTCAATATATTTTAAGAATTTTTATGGTTTATTGTATCACCTTTAATCTGCATGTTTTAATATATCTATCTGTTAGTTACCTTTACAAGGTTTGTTTTTGCCCGGGCATGGTGGCTCAAGGCTGTAATTCCAGCACTTTGGGAGGCTGAGGCAAAAGGAGTGCCTGAGCCCAGGGGTTTGAGACCAGCCTGAGCAACTTGACGAGACCTCGTCTCTACAATAAATTAAAAAGTTAGCTGGACATGGTAATGCATGCCTGTAGGTCCAGCTACTTGGAAGGGTGAGGTGGAAGGATCGCCTGAGCCCAGCAGGTCAAGGCTGTGGTGGCCGTGAGCATGCCACTGCACTCCACCCTGGGCGACAAGAGTGAACTCCAACTCAAAAAAAAAAAAGATTTGTTTTTTTGAGGAAATAAGCATTGCAAATAAAATATTAAAAGTTTTTTTTTAAGTGTTACCACTCCTGATTAGTTAAGTATTTTTTTGTTATTCAATTCTTGATAATGTTTCAGTTTCTGGTTTTATTTACATTTATCATTTCCTAGAGTTCATGTTAAGTACCATACTCAAGTAAAATTCTGATGCATTTTTCAGTCTTTTATATTTTATAAAAACTAGAGACTGATACTGGATTGTATCTAAAGTAAATTAAAATAGATTGTAACCGTCATACTTAATTATATTTTTTTGGCACATTACAGCTATTTGATAGAAGAATTCTTTTATGAGGCCTGTTATAAACCCCATTGAGTAGAATTTGCAAGTTAGACAGCTTGAGTGGCCGAGCCCTGGATCCTCATTTAGGAAGCAGTAGTCTCAAAACTTATATCCGTGCCTTAGCTGATTTTTGTCCTCTTGACACCATGCTGCTTTATTAGTGTACAGTGATGATTTCTCTGCTAGGCAGTGGAAGCATAGTTTGTTATAATATGAATGCATTTAACCAGTGAAGAACCAGTTTCTCATACTGTTCTGTATAACTATTTACAGGATCTTGTATCTCTGTGTAATTTCCATAACTATGATAATTTGAGACACTTTGCAAAAAAACTTGATCCTCGAAGAGAAGGTGGTGATCAAAGGGTAAGCAAAATTCTTTTTTAGATAATTATGTAATATTTTTTTGAGAGAGAGAAAACGACATTTGTCTGTTTAAATAAAACTGAAGTTTAATTGTTAGTAGCTTGATGTCTTTGCTAATCACAAATAAGTACAAATTGTTGGCATTTTTATCTTGGATCACTAGTATTAAGTATTGTTGTTTTTTTGCCATTTAAATTCGATCTGGTTAGCCTGTAGGAAGGGTTCCCTTCCCCACTTTCACCCCCATCCTGTTTTCTGCCATTTTAAGCAAGAATTTTTAGAATTGATTCTGTTGAAAAAAAAGTAGAAAATGCTATATGCTATGAATCTAATTAGAAATTTAGAAAGCTTTTTTTACTCTTCATATTTGTCAATTCTGGTCCTGAATTGAAGTTTATTCTAACTCCTTGCCTGCTGTGTGGATTGATATGTAAACAAAAAGGGGATTATATTAGTGAGAAACTTTATGAAGCCTCCTGAGATGTTTTATAATTTACTGCAGATAAAGTGTTTCTTCTAAAAAGTTTTTAATGCAATATTCCTCATAACCTTAAAGTCTTTTTGTTTGTTAGCAGTATGTTTGGCTTCATACTGTAGTACATAAATATTCCTTTTTTAGAGCTAGTATTAACATTTAGAACGTAACTTTTTTGGTCTATAGTTTTTCACTGGACCAAGGAACTTGTGTTGAGAATTTTATTCAGTTTCTTTGCATCCCACATGGAAAATGTTTATAGTAAAATTACCTAATTAGGATTGAAGATAATATGAAACACTTGTAAATAGAAAATACTTTAATACATACTGAGTAAATTGTCTTTAGTGCCAAAATACATTTTTGCTAGTTCCAGTCAAAGTAACTTCTGATGATATATGAGGATTATCAAAGCCGACAGAATAGAAACTTTTATGGAAGTGGACATGCATAATATGGAACAAAATGTCAAATGGTGGTGGTTGTGAACAATATTTACAGTTTTTAATATTATTTATTGAAAAATACCATTTTATAGCTTGGACCTTTCTTCACTCAAGTGCACTAATAAATTATGTATGTTGCTTGAACAACTAGCATTCCTTTGGACCATTGGACTATGAAAGTCTCCAACAAGAACTTGCTTTAAAAGAGACAGTATGGAAAAAAGTGTCACCCGAGTCAAATGAGGACATCTCTACAACTGTAGTGTATAGAATGGAAAGTCTGGGAGAGAAAAGCTAAAGGAATGGGTTCTAGTTTCAGAATGTGTCTACATTTAACCTATCAAACATCTTTAGCTTTTCTTTTTTCTGCAAACTATAAATATTTATTTGAGTTTTTGTGTTCTCAATCTTGGGTGCTGGAGTCATAAAGGGTTTTTTGTTTTTTGTTTTTTTTTCCTTTTCCTTTTAATCTTTGTGTAAAGATAATATATTTTAAAAGTACATTTGTTGATCTTTTAAAAAGTATTTACGAGTAAATAAAACAACGTTGCTTTATTTAAAAACACACAAAAAGGACAGTTTTTAAAACATTTTAACTATTTAGTCATATAATCTCATTTAAAATAGTAACAGGGAATTATAATTTCTTAGTTCTAAAACCCACAGATTGAACTCATAAGTTTTGTTGCATTTTTTTTCTTTCCTGCTTTTCTTTTTCTTTTTTTTTTATTTTTTTGAGTTGGAGTCTCACTCTGTCGCTCAGACTGGAGTGCAGTGGCCGCTCCTGGCCACCGCAGCCTCGACCTGCTGGGCTCCAGCGATCCTTCCGCCTCAGCCTTCGTAGTAGCTTTTAAAACTGACATGATATCTGTAATGGCAGTAAAAAGTACTTTTATGCTAAATACAGAACTAAAAAGACAAA
>CAUYQG010183892.1:0-14853 GCA_963574415.1 Tarsius wallacei
ATTCCCCGAACTTATTCTTTTTTTTTTTTGAGTTGGAATCTCACTCTGTCGCCCAGACTGGAGTGCAGTGGCTGCTCCCGGCCACCGCAGCCTCGACCTGCTGGGTTCCGGCGATCCTTCCGCCTCAGCCTTCCAAGTAGCAGGAACAATAGGCGCGTGCTACCACGCCCGGCTAATTTTTTGATTTATTGTAGAGATGAGGTCTCGCTTGCCCAGGTGGGTCTTGAACCCGCGGGCTCAGGCAATCCACTCACCTCAGCCTCCCAAAGGTGCGGGATTACAGGCTGAGCCACTGAGCCCGGCTCCTAAACTTATTCTTATCCATCATGTTTCAGCTCCATCCTTGGGGACAGCAAGGCTGCCCAATGGCCTTGGTTTTCAAGACACATCTTCTCTTCTGCCAGCTTTCCCTCTCCACAGAGACTTAGGACATCTTCCCTGCCTTGCCCCTACCTTAATATCCCCTCTGCTTCTGCACCTTGACCCCTCCCCTGTTCTGATGACCAAGGAAGGACAAGGAGGCCAATGCCTGTTACTTAACAGAGCCCAACAGGACCTGGTTGTCAATGCAACGAACACACACATGAACCCAGCTAGGAGAGCTACTTCCACATTCATTTCATACGTGTGCCCCAGACGGAAGGAGGAAACTGGTGCACGTACCTGCTTTAAAGCAGAAGTTCTCTTATGTTGATCTTTCTGTGTGCAGAGGGAGACAAGGACAATGACACATTGGCCTGAGAGTACACAGAAGGATGTGAACGGCTAGCGATGGTGAGGATAAAGATGGGTGGTGTGGTTATGGACCTCCCAGTGGAACTGCTTCGCATTCCTTTGCTACAGCCTGGCCACCCAGCACCCCCGACCCAACCTGTGTGGGGTTGAAGTGAACACAGCATCCTGGAGAGATACGGACCTCTTTGGGGACATTTGGGGTGGGCAGGGCTTTGGAATTCTGGGCTCCCTCCTTTGTGTCAGAATCAGACACGTCACCGTCTCTAGCAACCCTCCCTCCAATCCTTTTCGCTCTCCTAAGAGTGCACTAGAGTAGCCCTGGGCGTGGGGGGAGGTGTGATTCAGCCACCCACGGCCATATGGGGCCTCTTTATGTCCCAGCATCAGCCCCTTCCCCCCCCACTCCCCCTCTTGCTTCCCAGTGAGAGAAGGGTTCTGCCCCCCTGTTTTCCGGTTGCCTGGGGGTGGGGGGCAGTGAACCCTCTGTGGAGAGTTCACGGTGAAGGAAATGGAGGCCTTTTTATTTTCCTTAATTTATTTTTTGAACATGTTCTCTGTATCTCTGCATTTTCCTGTGCCAGTGTCTCTCTGATCATCTGTCTCTGTCTCTGCCTCTCTCTGCCCCCTCCCCTCTCTCCATCTGCGCGTCTGCCTCTTTGTATCTCTGCCTTTCTCTCCATCTGTTTGTGTGTCTGTGAATCTGTCTTCCTATGGGTTTTCCAGTCTCTCTCTCTTTTTCTTCCTCTCCTTCCCTCTACCTCTTCCTCCCTCCCTCCTCTCCCCCCTTCCCCCTTTCTCTCTCTCTCTCCTTTTCATCCTCCTCTCTCTGATTCTGTTTTAGTCTCTCCCTCTTTCTCCCAAGTGCCTCCTTGATGAACAAGTGCTGACAACATTGTATGTCTTGCATTTTCAAGAATTTACTTGGGGTCCAACATGGACTTTTTTCACTGGATGCCTTACTTACTTCAGCAAGCATTATCGTGACACCAGATCTATAATCAAGTTTTAACAAGAAAAGGTTCTGGAAAATAAGTTTGGTCCCTCTGTGTTCTATAATTTCCTGCCCTTAGTTGGCTGACTCTGTAGCCTATTCTTTGTATGTCTGTAAATCTGTGAGTCTCACTAAGTGAAGGGTACTTGGGATTTTCCTTCCTGCTCCCTCCCAACCAGGGATACCCCTTACACAGACTTTAGGGTTTTGAGGATGGCTGTATAACTCTGAAAAAACTAAAAACCTTTGACTTTTATATCGATGACATGTAGTGTGTCAATTATATCTCAGTAAATCTGTTTTATAATTTTTTTGGTCTTTTTAATTTTTAAAAAAATTTTGATATTTTTTGTACATATTTATGGGGTACACATGAAATTTTGTTACCTGTATAGAATGTACAATAATCAACTCAGATTTAGGGTATCATCACCCAAGTATTTATTATTTCTGTGTGTTAGGTACATTTCAATAGCCCTCCCTTAAAAAAAAAAAGTAAATGTAAAGGAAGTATAGCACATTCCATTGTTTTTCATCCAACTTCAGATTTTCCACTGGGGTATGGGAATTTGGGGTGGGAGGTGCAGCACATGAACTGGGATCTATTGATGACTCTGTTTAAACATATCACAGTGAAATACCAAACATCAGCTGCTGCTGAAATCATCTGGCTAATCTAAACCCTGGCAAGAGGGCTTTTGTTAATGTCAACACTGAAGCAAAAAACAAGGGAATTTGGATGAACTCAGGATAGGATTGGCTCTCCATGGGTTTCCTTCTCAGTGACAAAGATGGGCTGACTCCTACTTATTCCCGAGGGCTCAGGACAAACACCCCTTCCTCCAGAAGGCCTTGCCTGCATCCCAAGTTTAGCAAAAACCTTCCTGCTGTGCTCCCCAAACACCCTGAAACCTGTCTAGCAGTTCTCATGCCTTACTGTCCTTCTTGGTTTAAGTGTGTGTCTTCTGCTTTGGAGCCGTATACTCCTTGGATGTGAGACCCTGTCTGTTTTGCACATGGAAGGCCTGCAATAATTATTAGGCTGGAAAAGGGTGAAAGAAAATAGGAGGTGAGTGAACAAATGAATGAGGGCAAACCCTGCGTCCAATATGGGCTTTATGACTGGTCCCAATCAAATATCCAACATTCAACACAATTATGCTGTTGAGTACAAAGAGGTGGTGCTCTGTGTAGCAGACACTGTTCTAAGCACTAGGAATACAGCCTTGAGCAAAACAGACAGGAATCTGTGCCATAACAGAGCTTGCATCCAGGAGAGGGGAAAAAACACCAGATAATAAAAGTTAGTCAGTCATAAGGAGTATTAGAAGGTGGGAACTGTTAAGGAGAAAAGGAATGCAGAGGAATGCTGGTGGGGAGCATCTGGTAACTTACAAAGTATTTGTCCTTGGCCTTAAGTTCATGACATCTGCAGGGAAGGAGATTTCCTATCGAGGGAGAGAAAACTGGAGGAACTTTGCGTAGGTCAGAGACAAATATAAGGAAGCTCATGCTTTGGTGTTTCCTGTGGACCCCAGGTTTCAAACTGGGAATTGTAGGGGTCAAGCAGGAAGGCCCTTGGGGCTGGGGAAAACAGCTCTCTGCTGTTGAAATAGAGAACACGAAGATGGGAAGCCACTGCCCCAAGTTCGAGCCCGTTTTTACACGCCCCATTCCAGTTCTTCAAACCTAAACCTTGAGACATTAAAAATAATTAAAAAAATAAGGCGAATAAATGGGTGCAAACACTACAGGCAGAGATCGAGGGGGCGGGCTGAGGCGGAGCTGTCTCGAGCCCCAGGAGGGAGCGGCGGGCTAGGCTGCAGGAGGGGTCGATGCTGCAGAACAGCTCTTTGAACTTGGTATTTTTCCACAGCAAACAGAAGCCCAACGCTTGTTGGCAGTGGAGCCACATCCCGGTGACAGAGAGGGCAGAGTGGCCATGGGGAGCTAGACATGAAGGAAGAAAACATGCAGGGAGGAGGCTGGCTTTCATGTCCTCGCCTTCGGGGGCTCCCTGGGGAGCCAGGGCCAGTGTTAACATTCTCCAGGTGCCCTGGCAATCAGTCATCACTGGGAGTGACAGGGGAGCAGAGATCCTGAGACCCTAGAAGGGGGATCCGGCAAACACGTGCACAGCACAGACCCCGAGCCACAGCACCTGGCCACCATCAGGGTGGCAGCAATAAAGGCATCAGCCACCACGTACTGGGACTTGTGCATTGAGCACCGTGTAAAGCACATTTGGCCTTGTAGGGTTCGCTGTAGCAAACCCATGGATTATTACACCAGTTAGGACTTGTTTGCTTACAAGTGATTGAAAACCAAACCACAAAGGATGATAAACAGAAAGGAAATCTGTCATCTCATGCAACTGGAAAAATCCAGGAGTAGTTGTGGCTTCAGACATGGCTGAATCTAGGGGCTTAAACACGGGGTCTGTTCTTTTTTCTGGTCTTTTGACTCTGCTTCCCATTTCTTGGTACATTCTCAGACAGGTAGTCATGGTGGCAAAGGGGCCATGGCTGCTCAAGTCCTCATCCTTTCATGGGGAAGTCCAGTGAAAAGGAAAGTGTCTTTCCCTGTCCCCAAAGTTGAAGTAACAGTTGTGGTTTCTCATGGGCTATGATGGGGATTATGTGCCCATCTTTGAACAGATTACCGAGACTTCAGGGAATGGGAGTCACTCCTTCTCATGTGCTGCCCTGGGGTGAGAGATCATGATGTGTTGGGGTAGATGCTCAGATGAATGTAAGACATGGTCCTGAAAATAGGTCCATGAAGACAGGTGGTAAAAAATGAAAAATCTTGGTACTGTGGCCCCCTCCATGTTGTAGATGGGGAAGCTGAGTCTTGGAAAGGTGGAGTCCCTTGTTCAAGGTCACACGGCAGGGGGAGCTGGGCCCGCAGTCCAGCACCATCAATGGCCACATTCAGGCCATCTCACTGCCCTTGTTTGCATCCTTGTTAGAGAGCGTGCGTCCTTTCAGTAGAAAGGACATATCTAATAGAAATAGAGAAAGACTTCTGGAGAGGCCCTTTAATATAATTTTTGAACACAGCCAACTGGTTCCCAGGCCCCAGAAACACTCACAACTCCTTGCCATTGCTTGTGCTGTGTCCCCCATCTGGATTTCTGTCCTATTACTTGTCACCTTGCTCACCTGTCAAACTCCTACACATCCTTTAAACCTCAGCTCAAGTGTTTTCAACTTGAATTAATGACTGGATTCTCTGAGCCCTTGAATTAATGACTGGCTTCTCTGAGTTTCCATAGAACCTGGAACCCACTTCCTCTGCTCCCTCTTCCCTGCATGTGCCCTCGGGGCTGCCGAGTCCTCCCAGACACTAAGGTGGTCCATAGGGTTGCCCTGAAGGCAGCAGGAGGAGTCACAAGGCCACAAGTCCATCAATCCCATCAGTTCCAGAGGATCATTCCCAAGGCAAAGGGTCATTAATATAATCATCTCCATCTTCTTTAATGCTAATTACTTTTTTTCCCACATCAACATAAAAATCATCTTAAATGTCCTCATTAAAGTGGATGTGATTTCTGACCACAGAATCATCAACTCAGCCTGGGAAAGACTTTCAGGGGAGAAAATGTTCTCAGAGACACAATAGCAATTTCGAGTGATTTAGAATATCAAGTTTGTATGATTTTTAATCATTAAAGGAGATGTAAAAACATATTTTATACACAATCTTTTATCTTACACTTATTTTTATATTTCTCTATAACAATTTATGGTGACACATATATCACCATTACATCAGACATTTATAGCTCCATTAAAATTCAATGCCACCATAAATTTGGGCCGGTTAAAGTGGTGACATTTGTAACAGCTTCCACAAGGACATATTTTATATTTAAAGTGAAACTTTGAGAAGAAACTTTTATTAAAGGGAAAAAAATGTGTAGGATAGGAGAGGGATGTAAGATTTTCTTGCTTTCTAAAACACCTAATGCCTACTCTAATACCTTGTGTATTAAGAAGCTAGACTTTGGCTAAATACTAGGTGTGCTATTTCCAGTATTTAGGGATTAACAGGAATCATGATGCTGTCATTGACTAGAAATGCTCCTCTCTGTCCAATTGTTGGCATCCTGAGACCCAGGAGAATTTCAGAAAGAAGGAAAAATATTAAATCAGACTTTTAAGAAATGCAGTGTCTATATAATGAATGGTTTTCTGACTCTGAAACATAAGAATTTTCAGAGAGAGATAGTGTGAGGGACTTACGTTTTTCTATTGTTAGCTTCAAGATGGTGAATGCTGGTTCTGGGAAATTTGAGGTTTCTCTCTCTCTCTCTCTCTCTTTCTCTCTCTCTTCTCTCTCTCTCTCTCTCTCTCTCTCTCTCTCTCTCTGTCTCTCTCTGTCTCTCTGTCTCTCTGTCTCTCTCTCAGCAGTCCACCAGAAGGTGTTAGAGCAGGTTTTGTGAGCCCAGTGCTTGTATACACGTGATAAGAGGTAAGGGTGCATAGTATATTTCTTGTTTTGAAGAAGCCTTCTAAACTGGGATGCTGTCCAAGGAGAGGAGCAAGTCCTGATGACCTTTGCAACCTCAGGAGTCAGTAGAATGTCTGAGGCACTGTAAATATTTACTAACCCTTTACTCAACTCATCAGGGCTGTTGGACAGGGCAATTGATAGGAAATTGTGGGCAATTGATGCTCTACTGGGCATGACTGAGGATCCGGTTGGACAGGCCAAGACAGGACAGATATCATCTATGACTTAAAGAGAAATGAGTGAGGGCTTGTGTAGGCTTGGGGAATGTTCATGGAAGAAGTAAGGCTTCATGTGAATATGACTTGCCCTCTAGAAATGACACTAAAGGTAGTCTAGGCCAAAAGAAACAGCAACCTCAAGGACTTCTTTTTGACAGCAAGATGGATCTGGATGGGGGTAGGATAAATATGAAAGGGATGTCACTCAGTCAGCACCATGATTAGCACCACACCAGGAGCAGGGAGCACTCCTTGAGCATGGACTGGGTCCCCAAGGTGACAAACCATTTTCCATATCCATAAAGGTAGCGGAAGATGAGTTCCACTTACTGGTGGCTTGGTGTTCTTCTAAGTGCTTTTCTCAGGTGAACTCATTTTAATTCTCCCAGTCACCCTAATGGTGGGTATTTGGTTGCATTCCAGTTGGAGAGAATAAAAAAGGAAGTAGCCATATAGGTTATAGATACATTTTTTCTTTCTGCATGTGTATTTCTGCTCAGTTGAACAAACAGAAGCTAGAATGCTCATCCCAGGGGTAAATTTAATTGAAGGACCGGGCAGGCAACTTTTGTTCTCTGAGTTTTAACAGATGAATGCTACAAGTTGTGGGTTAAAAGTTAGTGTTGTCAGAAACAATGTCAGCTAGAATCAGACAAGTCAGAGTTCTCCTAAGCCAGATGACACCTGCCCAGCACATGCCCTGTAGAAGGAGTTTTACACTCTCACGTGGAGATCCTAAGACCTTAAAACAGTGCTGTGCAATGTGGGAGCCATGGCCACACATGTGGCCACTCAGCACTTAAAACGTGGCTAGTGCCACATATTACAATGGATAATTTTTTTTGTATGCTGGATTAGATAAAACATATTTTAAAAAATACTATTTCTCTTTTTTGCTTGTTTTAATGTGGCTACTGGAAAATTTAAAATCACATGCACTTTTTATTATGCTAAGAAAGCTTAAAATAAAATCTGGCCATTTCCTTACTAGACTCTGGTGTGGCCATGTGCTCTTTGAGCTATGGCTGCCACCATGTTTCCTAAGCTTTGGCCCCTTCCCTTCCCTTGGGGAAGTGAATCTCTTCTTTTTCTTCTCTCTCCCTAATTCACTTTCTAAATAAACTGTCTTTTTTGAACTAAAATAAGACAAATAAAATAAAACCCACCCTCATAATGCACTTTTAAGGTCACAACACAGTTTTGTTAACTAACTCATTTATCTTCATAATGGAAACTTTATACCCAGACAAGCACTTATTTAGAGAGTGTGCATCCTTTCAGTAGAAAGGACATCTCTAATAGAAATAGAGAAAGACTTCTGGAGAGGCCCTTCTTTATCATGTCACTGAGGTCTGGGCTGGAAACTGCTTTCATATAATTTTTGAACACAGCTAACTGGTTCCCAGGCCTCAGAAACACTCACTCACAACTCCTTGCCATTGCTTGTGCTGTGTCTCCCATCTGGAGTTCTGTCCTATTACTTGTCACCTTGCTCACCTGTCATACTCCTACACATCCTTGAAACCCCAGCTCAAATGTTTCGTCTTATAGCTGCCCTTGAATGAATGGCTGGCTTCTCTGAGTTTCCATAGAACCTGCAACCCGCTTCCTCTATTATTGCTCTGATTGTCTGGTGTTTTAGTTATTTGTTGACAAATCCATCGCCATAAGCTGCTCATGCAATCCCTTGAGGTCAGGAATGAAATAATTTTAAATTATTCAGAGGAATGGCACCCCAGATTGGTGTTGGAGCTGGCTCATACTGAATTCTAAAAGTCAATGTATCTCTTTCCAACTCTGCATTCAGTAGCTTCATGTTGATAACTTGAAATTGGCCGTAGTGGAGTATTTACACCACAGGAATTGGCAAGCAATGAAAATCAGGGCTTTTTGTGAGGAGGGGGGAGAGGAGAGCCAGTTATTTAACACTTACCAGCTTACAGGATCTGAAGTAAAATGAAGTAAAAAGCTTCATTCACCCAAATCGGCCTCAGAAAATGGTAGTTATTTTGTTGTAATTAGGGTGTGAAGAAATTTTGCTTACTGTATAATCCAGAGTTTGAGGAGTTCTCTCTGCAGGCTGTAATGCTGAGGCTCTGGTAGCGAGATGGTGGATTAGATTAGGCAACTGTGAACTTTCATCCCAGGTCTAAGATTCATTGCTTCTGGGCATGCTGCATGTCACCCACGAGTCCTTAACATTAGCGGTGCCCTGCATTTGGGCAGCCCTTCTTTTTCTTTTTCTCCCAAAGAGCTTTCATATCCTTCATGTCATTTGCCATCTTTGTGAAGTAAGTGGGCAGATGCCCTCTCCATTAAATAGGAAAGTCATATGTTCAGTGTAGACTTCAGCCGAAAATTGAATAGATTTGCACATAGCTGCCCTTGGTCTCATACAGCTAGGTGATGGGACCACGGACTGAAGGTGAATCCCAATGATAAACTCTGGGGATCAGAGAGGGCAAGGCAGTTACTCAAAGTCACACAAGTACTAGTTGGCAGAAACTTGTCTGTCCAAAACTGCATTTAAGGTGAGGAATGTTTGGTGTTGGTAGTAGCCCAGAGGTGAAGAATAGCAGATCTATAGAATATCAACAATTTTATAAAATAAAACAACTGACTCAGATTTGATATGGTTTATCTTTTACTCCAAACATTGAATAGTAAAGCCATCTGACGTCTCCTTTTCTTTTGTGTCACCTGCAATTGGACTCTTCCGAGTACCATACTGTGGTCTCCAGGAGGCAATCTGCTTCGTGGGTCACAGAAACTTTCTTCTTCCGCCCACCCCAGAGAGCATTGAAGATGAGCAGGCATTTTGCAAAGGTTTCAGAAAAGGCTGATAACTTAACTCTTCAAATTACCTGTGATAAGAGATCCCTTTTAGTAGATTAAGTAGCTGTCTCACTCAGGTCTACACAGGAGAAGCAATTTGGGTTTCATGAAATTACTGAGTAATTTAGACAAGCCTGGATATAGATAGGACTTCAGACTTGCTCCTCTGCCTTGGATTTGTGCAACCTCGAGATATATTTTACGTTTAAAACTAGGCCCAAAAAGATGAGAGGAAAGGCAAACTTGCACGGAGTGCCATTCCAAAACAAGTAAAGCTACTTGTGTGTGCAGGGTGCTAAACTTCAATCATCACCCTGTTTTGGTACAGCTCAGTCCTCATAACGTTCTTATTAAAATTATAGAAATAAACATTTTGGTGCCATTGAATAGAATGTTTAAGAGGAAAAAAATTGTTTGGTGCAAATGGTCTACAAGTTTTACACCCCGTGAGTGAATTAATTGTTATTATTTTAATGCCTAGTCTTAAAAATAATTTAGAATATAATTGTGTAGAATTTTGGCTGCATTTTTCACTTGTAAAAGAGTTACAACTTCATTTCCATATGGCAGACAGAGGAATTCCTCTAAATATGTACAGTAGAGTTGCCTCTCTCTTGAAGAGCTGTCTGCAGGACCTATCCTCCAGTGGTGCTGGAGCCAGCTTGTATTGGCTGGCAAGAGCTTATTGTGAAATTTTAAGGAAATCTACCAGCTTGTTGATATCATATTCGAAGCTTGAAATTGGCCATAGAGGGAGTATTTACGCCGCGAAGACTGGAAAATGCTACAAACCAGTCATCGTCTTCCCTCAGAGAGCTGGTTGTTAAGCCTTTCCCAGCACACCTCTACTGTTCCTTATGAAAGGTACCACTCTGCCATCCCATTCAATCTCATTTAATTTTCAGAGCCACAAACAAGTGGACAACCATGTTGGGGTCACAACATCTTTATAGGAAAATCATAAACCTAAACTTTGCAGGAAAGTGGGGAAGATAAAGGATGCTATACCCATCTCTATTCACCCCTAGGTATTTAATAATTGTCTAACACCACCATATAGCTTTTCTTTTTGTTTCTTTTTCTAATCTAGCTTAATAGTTCTCCAACATGAGTGTATATGACTTAGCGTGCAAGTATTAATAAGGCAAAACCACCTGTGTGACATTTTGTGGGAGTATTAGAGGCTTTGGGGGGGTCACTTTAGCCATATAAGTATTTTACTGGAGATGGGATAATGTATTAGGTTACTGCCAGGAGAGGGAGTGGGGGGACACATAACAACACAAAGGGTACCTAGCCCCAAACCAGGGGAGATGAGGGCCAGCTGAAGGCCCAAACTTCACCTGCATGCAGCCTATTTGTGTGGTTAATCCTTATTTATACCCCACATATCTATAATAAAATAGAATTTAATAAAAAAGGTGAAATAATAAGAGAAAAAAAGTCAGAATATGTAGTTTTGAATCTTACCCCTGCCTTGCACGAGCTACTTAACTTCTCTATGCCTCAAATGAAGGTGATAATGATACTTTATGTATAAGCTTCTTGGGAAGATTAAATGTGTTAATATATGCAACATGCTTAGTATTATTCCTTGTGCCTAGCTAGTGCTATGCACCTAGTTGGTGTTAGCTCTTATTATTATGAAGTAGTAGAGTGTTTTAGTTGATGGCTCCGGCAGCTGAGTGAGGGTTTGATTGAATGGGGCCAAGACAGAGACCAGTTGAGAGCCCACTGCACTGGTCCAACCTGATCCTCCTGAATCGATCATTGATACCATGTGGCTGTTGGGTGTTATGCAGACCAAGCTAGAGGCTTCTCCTGAAACCTAACCTATGACACAAAGGGCCTTGGTTGACCACAAAAAAAAAGACCACTTCTCCCTGGGCATCTATTTTATCAACTTCTAACTCCTTTTGGATCTGGAAGGCACGGTGAAGACAGGAGTGTAGGGTCTGAAGGCTGAAAGCAGGCGGGCACCAGACCTTGGAAAGGCCTCAGAGGTCATGGTGAAAGCTTGGCTTGTATATGAGGTCCAACAATTAGGTTCGTGAACCATCCTAGAAAAAGTATTACATACCTCATTGCTGAATACCACTATGGTCACCTTTGAAGTACTCACCTTGGGAAGCTATACACTGATGACAGTGCTTAGTCCACCTGTCAAAGCAATTTTGGAATTCTCGTTCTGGAATGACCATATCAGAGCTGTTGTTCTTATTTTTTGTGGTCTGACAATTAAGTTCACGAACTTGCCACCATGCACTTATGCTGGCATCACTGTACAAATAACTATATTGGAACACCCTCCCCATTCACCTGATCTGGCCCCCAGTGACTTTTTCCTTTACCTGAAAGTAAAGGAAATGTTGAAAGGAAGACATTTGATGACGTTCAGCCCATCAAAGGTAATACCAAGGCAACTCCGATGGCCATTCCAGAAAGAGTTCCAAAATTGCATTGACGGGTGGACTGGACACTGGTGCTGATGCATAGCTTCCCAAGGATAGTACTTTGAAGGTGATCATAGTGATATTCAGCAATGCAGTCTGGAGTATTTTTTCTAGGATGAGTTCGTGAACTTAATCGTCAGAACCTGTATTTAGTTCAATGAAAAACCATGAGGAATTCTTACTCACGGGCGTCTCCTCTAGGGCAGGCACTAGGGGAGATGCTGAGCTGCTGGTGGTGCCTCAGGGACTCACAAAGCTGAAGGTCCCATGCCCACCCCTTTCATGATTGTTATTTGATTTCTATGAGCCTATTCCGTCTTCCATATGAGCAGAATAATCCCCTCTCACCTCCTGCAGTGGATGACCATGTGAGGTGCCACGGAATTGTGGTGTGGTGTGATAGTTAATGAATAGGGAAAAGGTGGACAAACTGAGACTTCCCTGGCAAAACCGGAAACCCTACAGAGAGGCCAGTGAGGAAAGGTGAACACGGCTTAGATGTCGTCTCATCAGGGACCATTTTTGCTTTGAAGTTTGTCACATCTCCCAAATGCCCTGGCTAGCTTCTTACCTCCTTCTGCATCCAGGCCCTGTCTCATGTCGAGGGGCCAATAATAAAGACAAATTTGAGAGGTAATGAATAAAGACCCAATCCTTGTAGAGCAATAACATTTATCGTGGCTTAACTAATCTGGCACCATCTATGCCTGCTGCCTGCCTTCCCAACCATTGAATGACTAATTGATAACTAATTTCCCAATTTGTGCTTTATTACTATTGCCATGGAAAAGCTTACACCTAACTCTTTGAGTCAGAGAGACTCTATGAAGTCAACGGAGATGTTACTTGCTAGAGGTCTTGGCAAACCAGCCAGCTTCGCAGGAAAAGTGGCCTCTTTTTAATAATGCAGCTAACAAATGCTAGGTTTTATTGCATGCTGGGAACCGGGCTAAGCATGCTAAGTTTGTATTATAAGGTTCTTGCTAGATGACATAATGGGTGAGCCCCTAAAATGAGTTATCATAACACAATAGGAATTTGTTTACTTATCCCTAATGATTTGGTTTGGGTGTTCCTGGTGAGCAAAGAACCAGGGAACTCTGTACCTTGCAATCATTCATGTTGAGTGAGTCCCCAAATTAAGGAACTAGGTTGAGTGAGGCTCTGCTGCCCTCACTGCATAGCTGCCAAACTTGACCTTGGAATTGATATTCAACCATCAGAGGGAGAAAGAGCACAGGCAGGAAGTTTTTAACGGGCCAGCCTAGAAGAACACATCTTTTCTTTTTCTTTTTTTATGGAGATGGGATCTTGCTATGTTGCCCAGGCTGATCTTGAGCTCCTGGCCTCAGGCAATCCTCCCACCTCAGCCTTCCAAAGTGCTGACGTTATAGGCCTGAGTCACTGTGCCCAGCCCACCTCATTTCAACTTCTAGTTCCTTGGTGGTAACTCAGTCACAGGGAGACTGGGGAAGGTAACACAGATGTGACTCAGGAGATGGATTTTGTTGGACAGATTGCCACACCTGTGACTTTATTTAATCCTTACAACAATGCTATGGGGTTAGCCTTCATTCCCACTTTACAGATGGGCAAACTGAGGTGGGGAGGTTAAGTAAACTTGCTAGTAAGTGGAGGAGCAGAGTCTTCAACCTAAGTCATCTGTCTGATTTCCAAGTCTGCTTTTGCCACTGTCCTAAACTCCCATCAGGTCTCAATCAGTGGGAAACTTTGACAGTGAATATGTCCTTCACTATTCTCTGGTCAGCACCACTGTAGCTAACCCTGACTTGCCACGAAGTTCTCTATGGTCTGCTGACAGCCCTGAGCCTTCTAGGAACACATCTTGGGAACCCAGCAACCCAGGATTGGATGCCACAATGGGGCCCAAGTTCTCTGATACTGATTTCTGTGACTGACCACCCACATGTGCTTTCACTGTGGGGGCACAGAGCCAATGTTAAACTGAGCCAGGAAAGACTCCACTAATTAAAGCTTTTTCTGAACTCTGATGTCCATTGGCTTTTTAACAAGTGCTGCTATTAATCCTACATGTTCTCAATTCTTCATTTTCTTTGTGGGGGAAGAAAAGTTGAAGGCGATATTGTGGTATTTATCCTTGAAATCATGTTGCCATAGTTACCTCTCAACTCTATTATAACAGTGGTACAATAATTGAAGCAGGGAGACCTGGAGATGCTCTTGGAACTGTGAGCTTGGTCCCCAGGTTGGGCATGAAAAGCATCTCTTAGAATGGGGGAGAAAGAAGGGTGCTTGGCCTCAGCAATTAACCCCGAAGTGCCCCACAGTAGTCCTATCTGTCAGATGAGAGAGTTGCTTGGGGATGTCCAAAGTGAGCCATGCCTGTGAAGTTGCTTTGTTTTCACATTGTTTTACAGTGACACTCTTAGAATGCAAGAATGTGGTGTCTCCATGGAAACTGGAAATGTACAAAATTAAGGCCCAGAATAGGGAAGCATCTATGAGCGAGTTCTGCCGATCACTAATAAAGAAATGATGTATTGCAAGAGCAAGGTGTTGGGCGTCAGAGGAGACGGGGAGTGATATGTTTGACATCTTAATCTCACCGAGGACCTCCGCTGTTTGGACATGGTGTAGAAAGGTTACAGATGCATGTCTAGGTAACGTGTGCTCTCTGTATGGGAGGAAGGCTCGTGAATGTCCCACTGAGGGAAGAGAGTTGCTGATTCTTCATGTCATGTGAACCTTGACTCCACTCACCTGTTGTGCACATCCAAAAGGGAAGAGTGAGTGGGACATGACGGGGGGCATGTACAATGGAAAGATGTAGCATTTGCAGTTGGCCCAGGGGCCTGTTTCGTGATTCTAAGAAAATGCATGCAGCTTGCTGAACCTCCACTCCCACATTCTTTTTTTTTTTTTTTTTTGATTTGGAGTCTCCTCTGTCACCCAGACTGGAGTGCAGTGGCCGCTCCTGGCCACCGCAGCCTCGACCTGCTGGGCTCCGGCGATCCTTCCGCCTCAGCCTTCCAAGTAGCTGGAACTACAGGCGCATGCTACCACACCTGGCTAATTTTTTGATTTATTGTAGAGATGAGGTCTCGCTTGCCCAGGCGGGTCT
>CAUYQG010183894.1:0-20803 GCA_963574415.1 Tarsius wallacei
CTTCCAAGTAGCTGGAACTACAGGCGTGCGCTACCACACCCGGCTAATTTTTTGATTTATTGTAGAGATGAGGTCTCGCCTGCCCAGGCGGGTCTCGAACCCACGGGCTCAGGCAATCCACTCACCTCAGCCTCCCAAAGGCGCGGGATTACAGGCTGAGCCACTGAGCCCGGCACAAAATATTTTTAAAGAAATTTTTACAAATTACTTTTAATCCCAGGCACTAATTACACTAATTGCAAAGTTTTACCTAATATATATCCTTAAGGGACTGGCTTTAATGAATACACACAATGATCTTTCATTAGCTTAACAAAGCTTTCAGTTGCTACATGTTCTTATGATTTATAATAAATATGCATTTGGTGTTTGTCCTGTTTCCTAGCACACAGCTCCTAAAACTCTTGGAATCTCTCGAGCGATAAGTGTCTTTTTGTATATTATTAAGATGACTGTTGTCTGGGGACTCTTAGATAGCCTCAGGATGGGGAGTTGGTTGCCAGGTGGTTAGGGTGTTGGAACTTTCAGCATCACCTGCTCGCTAACCTCTGGGGAAGTGAGAGGGGTTGAAGGTTATGTTAATCACCAGTGACCAATGATTTAATCAGTCTTGGCTACATAATGAAGCTTCCACGAAAGGACAGTGTTCAGAGAACTTTCTGTTGCTGAACACATGGAGGATGGTGCGCTGGCAGGGGGTATGGAAGCTTCACACCCCTTCCATCATACTTTGCCCTGTACATCTCTTCCATGTGCTTGTTCCTGAGTTGTGTCCTTTTATAGACAGTGGGCAATAGTAAGTAAAGTGCTTTCCTGAGTTCTGTGAGCCACTCTGGCCAGTGATGGAACCTGGGAAGGGGGTTGTGGGAACCTTTGATTTACAAGCAAGTTGGACAGAAGTTGTGTGTAACCTGGGAAACCACTACTTACAATCTGCATCTGAAGTTGGGGGTGTAGTCTTATGGGACTGAACCTTTAACCTGTAGTGTCTGTAAACCAAAAATAAAATTTAAGCCCCCCCCAACCAGTTGAACGGTCCCCCCTCTGGGCCAAGGGAAACCTGAAAAACGAAAACCCAGGCCATGATGGAAAAGAAGGTAGGACATGCTTCGTTATACCTCCTCCCTTGTAGAGTTGTTTGTAGACACAATTGACCAGCATTAACATTAAAATTGTGGCCATAAAATATCAAATCCCAACCTGACTGATACAGCATCACGTGACAGCAGGTCCTAAGGGCAATAAAAATACTTTACTCTAAAATGTCTTTCTCTGACACATTTTGAAGTGAAATTTGCATCTGTAGAGAACACTTTTTAAAACATTAACTACCTATTCTCTCTGAAACCTGTTACTTAGAGGCTTCATTTACATAACAAGAACCATGACTTTCACAACTCCCCTTTTCTTTTTTTTTTTTTTTGATTTGGAGTCTCACTCTGTCACCCAGACTTTTACTGATTTCAAATTCTTCAGACAGAGCTTTACTCTTTCCGCCAATTGCCAATCAGGACATCTTTTAATCTACCTATGACCTGTGGGCTCTCCACTTGGGGATGATGTCCCAACTTTCTGGTAAATCTCATATGTAGTGATTTATGTTTTGCCTGTAACTTCTGTCTCCCTAAAAATGTATAAAGCCAAGCTGTAATTCAACCATTTTGGGCACATATTCTCAGGACCTCTCGGGACTGTGCCACAGGCCTAGGTCACTTGTATTTGGCTCAGAATATACCATTACATATATTGGAGTTTGTTTTTTAATCAATAGGTCTATGTTAATTCTGGTGAGTGTCAGAATTAAATTGAGTTGTAGGACACCAGCAGTTGTCAGAGAATTGCTTGGTGTGGGAAAACTCCACACATTTTTGTGACCAGAATTGTTCTGTGTTGAGTATTGATTTGGATTATAGATGGAAAAGCAGTTTGTTTTTTTCCCCATATGTGCTATTAAAAATGGTTTCTTTCTTTTTTTTTTTTTTTCTTTTTGAGTCAGGTCTCACTTTGTCACTCAGGCTAGAGTGCAGTGGGATGATTATGATTCACCACAGCTTCAAACTCCTGGGCTCAAAAGGTTTTCCCACCTCAGCCTCCTGAGTAGCTGGGACTACAGTGTATGCCACCATGCCCGACTAATTTTTTTTATTTTTTGTGGAGATGCAGTCTTGCTATGATGCCTAGATTGGTCTCAAATTCATAGGCTCAAGCAATCCTCCCACTTTGGCCTCCAAAAGTGCTGGGATTACAGGTATGAGTCACCAAGCCCAGACTACAAAATTGTTTCTTTTTACAAGCTGTTTCTTTAGCAGTAGTATAACTCCTGTTGGAATGATTTGTCCAATAACAACAGTATGGCAGTGCCTTCATAGACACCAGCAATGAGACACCAGCTGAAAACTAGAGCTATGGTGGCTGAGTCCTGTCTCAGAGGGCTCTTCTTTGGGTGTCTTGCCTCTGGTGACACTTCTTTCCTGTCATTTCCTTACCCAAGGTTGTAGCTGCTTCCTGTACTTACTAATCTCTGAGTTATTTTGGCATTTTTTGTTCTTTCAGCATTCCAACAACAGTATATAGCCAAGTCACTGAATTAAATGTCCTCTATCTTAAATACCTAGCACGGCATGACTGCTAGTCTCTTGACCAGATCCTAACTGATACCACACACTAGAAGAAACAACTGGAACCAATCGGGAAGATATCAAAAACAGAGCAGAGGGTTAGTAACCAGAGAAAAGAGCTGAGGCTCTGTGGGTAACAGGAATTGGGAGTGTGGATTCTCAGGGCAATTCTACATGTTCAGCTGATGTCTTGAGAACTAAACTCTGACCTTTTTTTTACCTTGCCAGATTCCTAACTAGGGGGCCTGGAGAGACAGTCTCTTTATTAACTATATAACGTGGTTTAATTTCTGATCTGACTCTGGCATAACATTACATAACAGACAAAGAAGGAAAATCAAATTCTTTTATGACCCTGTAAAATTGTCTTTTGGGGAGACCAGGTAACTTTCAAGACACTTACCTAATCTCTCTGAAGCCTGTCACCTATGAAGCTTGTCTATATATCAAGAAACTTGACTCTCATTACTTCCAAGTTGCCCATTTCCTTAACTGCTTTCAAACTTTCTTAGATAATTCTTGCTAACTAATTACCAGTCAGGAAATTTTGGAATCCATCTATAACCTGCAAGACTTCCCTCCCCCACCTTAGCAATACCCCATCTTCCTGGACTGAACTAATGTAAATCCCACATGTATTGATTTATGGTTTCTGTTACTGCTCTCCTCTTAAAACGTATGTAACAAAACTACAATTCAACTACAGTGGGCACATGATCTCAGGACCTCCTAGGGATGGATGTCATGAACCTAAGGTCACTCACATTTGGCTCAGAATAAATCATCTTAAATATTTTACAGAGTTTGACATCTTTCACCAACAGACATCGTTTTGGCCAAGCACATTGCTATAATGACACTCCTGCTAGTATGTTCTATTCTCCAGATGAGTAGCCTTGCAGAAACCTCATTCACTATTTAGAAACCAGGCTGTCAATCTGCAAAATACAAGGTGAATTCTATGATTCTGTTCAGCTGTCAATTTCTCTTGAACTGGTTTTGCCCAGAGCCGCTCAGGAAAGCTATCCTGTTTCATACCCCATGTTAAGTGAGGGCAGGATTAAGAAAGCAGGATGAATTGGCTTTGTGGTATGCAACACTTCCTGGATGGGTAACAGCAAGGTTTTGTTCAGTCCTTGTCAGGTTCAGATAAGATGAGTTAGCCAGGGGAAGCAGCACATGTCAGACTCTGCACCAGCTGCCACAGCACAGTAATGACCGTGTCACAAAGCAGTGTATTACATGTCCATATGATTGCATTTGAGAAGCAATTATTTCCAAAGGGTGGCAGCAAAACACAGTTATACCAGAAAGCTAATTAAGTTGCTCAGGTGGTATAAAAGTAGGTGCTGGACCAGATTCCTGAATATGGTGCAGTTGAATTGCCTAGGCATTTGTCTTCCTGTATGTAAAATGTAATGCCTTTTCTGACTAAGTTTTACAAGAAGAAATGAAGTCTCTTTGCTTGTTCACCACTTTTCAGACTTCTTTTTGAGTTTGTTGTTTTAAGTGGCTGCTGAATCTCCTTCATCTTAATGTCATGAACATGCAACGAGGCTTAGCGATGGTTCCTGTGCATTGTTGGGGACATGTGTGCGTCCTAGGTATCATGATGTATGGTGACCCAACATAACAGCCTTACACTTTCAGCAGATAAAGATGATGGTATTAGAAACTGAAGGGATCTGGACTCTGAAAAACATCAGTTGCAATGAACTTGAGGGTAGCTCAGCTTCTGGCTTTCAGGTTGTAGGTCAGTATGTAAACGACAGCATCTGCTAGATAATGAACACAGTGGTAGTGTCAATTAAAAGTAAATCATTTCAATGTGGATCAGGTGTTGCCAGTGTTCAACTTCCACTGGCCAGTTTATTTTCTGGTTCTGATACCATCCAGAGCACTTGAAACTGTTTTGTTTTATTTTGTTTTTTTTCTGAGTTGGAGTTTCACTCTGTCACCCAGCCTGGAATGCCGTGCCCAGGCAGGTCTCGAACCCACGGACTCAGGCAATACCACTCCCCTCAGCCTCCCAAGGCAAGGGATTACAGGCTGAGCCACGGAGCCGGGCTGAAACTGTTCTTTAAAGGTCGTATATAAATGAGGCTGCAACAGGGCCACCATCCACTTTCAGATTGCGCCACCTACTGGGTCAGCCCTTTGTCAGCTACACCTAAGTGATTCCCCACATGGCTGTAGGTCTGAGCTGAGGAAGTGGCATGGAGGTCGACAAGGGGGTCCGAGCTCCCTGGTCATGCAGCTTGCTTAGGCCCTTCGATCTTGCTCGTTTTTAATCCCGGATCCACCATTTCCATCTTGTAATGAATTGCTGCTGGGCTCACTTGATGTTATGATTTGGTAGGTCAGATAGGACCAAGCCTGTGCTGAGTTCTGATTGCACGGTTGCTTGGTGTCCCATGGTCACGCTATCCTTCTCTCCTGGAGCTCAAGAGTAAAGCAGGGCCAGACTCGGTGGCTCGGCCCGTAATCCCAGCACTTTGGGAGGCCGAGGCGAGAGGATTGCCTGAGCCCTACAGGTTCAAGACCAGCTGGGGCAAATTGGCGAGCCCTCGTCTCTACAATAAATCAAAAATTAGCCAGGTGTGGTAGCGCGCCCCTGTAGTTCGGCTCCTTGGAAGGCTGAGGCAGAAGGATCTCCAGAGCCCAGCAGGTTGACGCTGTGGTGGCCACGAGTGTGCCATGCACCCCAGCCTGCGTGATGGAGTGAGACTCCAACTCAAAAAAAAAAAAGAATAAAGCAGGAACCATTTTTCAAAAGGTGTCGAATTCTTCACTGCATGTGGCCTGGCCCGGCTCCAGACCCCCAGGGCCTGTGCCATCATCCTCCATTGGAGCTTAGCACTCATCCCACATGACATCTTTTTTTCACTGCCGGTATCCTTAACGCTATAGAGTCTTCCGGCTCTTAGGCTCAAGTGGCCAGGCTACCCGTACCATCACAGCCTGGACTTTCCGCACAGCTATCTTTTTTCCTGGGACCCACTCAAGTTCTACAGCCTTTTATGTTCCGCGGTATATGGCTACAGCAGTATCCCCAGGTGTGGAATATGCACCTTCAGAACCTGAGTGCGTCAGGCTCCCTACTTCAGGATAGAAGGTGTAAGATGCAATAACTTGTCTTTTACTTTTCAAAGGATCTACTGGCATGCCCCTCACCTCCGGACCCCCAAATTTTTACTGATGTAGACCCTCAAATCTTTGTAAGGCTTAACTTCTCTCTCCTTGTAATGAAGAATTTTCAATTCAGCTTTTGAGAAATAGCTCTAAGTCTTTTACTCTCTTAGCTTACACTTTGTTATGTTTCCTTTTTAATCTAATTGTGTACTTGCTCGAGAAATTCCAGAGGCCGTTCCAGCAGCTGACACTAGAATAACAGAGGGTGGACAGCCCATGGCAGCTTAAGGGAATTAATCTACAGCCTGACCCCAATCAGGGGTCTCTCCGGATGGACAACAATTCAGGGTAACCATCGAAACAAGACCAGCTAGCTCCCTGTGCTGCTCCCAGATATTCCTTATTCTATTTTTTTAGATTAGAAAATATACTTTATTTAGAAAGTGAATGAGAGAGAGCGAGAGAGAAGAGTCACCTCTCTAAAGTAGGAGGGGGCGGCCAAAGCTTAGGAAACACGACGGCGGCTGCAGCCCAAAGAGCACATGGCCACACCAGTGTTTAGTAAAGCAATGGCTCCCTTATTCTAGACTTTTCCTTTAAAATCTCTTTCCTCAGCCTAAAATTCTGAAATTGTTTTTTGGAAGCATGAGCGTGGTCACTTCTCCATTTGCAGGCTTTTGGAATAAAATCACCTTCCTTTAACTAAATCTTGTACGTATTGATTTTGGTATACAAGTGATGAACAGCAGAACTTGCTATCAGCACCATCCTGCGTGTATGAGAGATATCGAGGCCTCCGGCATGCTAGAGGTTTTATTCACTCAGCTCAATTAGCACAATGTCATATATGTAATGAATCAACGTGAGTCTCTGTAGGATCTTTGGAATATATTATGACCAGAGGCAGGGAGTTAGCACAGCTCTGTGGCAAATTGAAAATGTGTAACGCTGCCTGTTTCATGTGAATGCAGACTGTTTCTGATCATCTTTTCTCACTAGAATAGAAAAGAACATATTTGTCAAATCAATGGCCACATACTTGAGGCTTTGTTAATCTGCTCTAGAAAAATACTACACCTGGCACAGCAGCTGCAATTAGGACATTTTCAATAGTTCATTCTAGAATCCATCTGGTTTCTTCAGGGGCCAGTCTGGAGAATTGAATGAAGATCTAAGACCACCACCCCTGAACCTTTAGCTCCTTAAGGGTGGCAATGATTTCTGCCACCCTCCTCCCTCTAGCACGAGATGCGGCTTTTTTAATTTGAGGTCCCAGAGGCTACAATTTGACCTTCCTCACCATGATATCTCTTAGTCTACAGGCCAAGGACCCAATGTTAGTTATCACCACTGATTATGGAATTGACTAAGTATGCCAGCCTCAGTAATCAATTCAGGAGCCAAATACTCACTTGGTGGATTCACAGACCACCAAGTGGTCTCCATATCCCCTTCCCTTAAAGAAGAGGGTCAGGAGGACTCTTCAGATCTCCAGGTATCAATGTGAACTCAGACCCTGTGTCTAACAGACCCTTCTGTCTAATGTGGGGAGAGGACATCAGTTGTCTACCAGGAAATGCTTCACACAAAACAAAACAAAAGCAGGCTGGGCACAATGGCTCACGCCTATAATCCCAGCACTTTGGGAGGCTGAGGTAAGAGGATTGCCTGAGCTCATGGGTTCGAGACCAGCCTGGGCAACTTGGCAAGACCTCATCTCTACAACAAATCAAAAAATTAGCCGGGCATGGTGGCACATGCCTGTAATTCCAGCCACTTGGAAGGCTGAGGCGGAAGGATTGCCTGAGCCCAGCTGGTTGAGGTTGTGGTGGCCGTGAGCGTGCCACTGCCCTCCAGCCTGGGCAACAGAGTGAGACTCCAACCTAAAAAACAAAAAAACAAATAAGTTACCACAAATCAGGAACATACAGCAAACATTCAAAAGAATGATACTGACAGAGTTGGCTACAGGAACTAGAAGGAGAATATCAGAGCTGAAGGCCATTATCTTAAGATCTATACGAATACAGTATGTTTCTAAAGTGGATTCTTTGGGGATTCACATGTTTAAAAAGATCTGTTAATAACTAGCAAGAGTATATTGTTATTTTTTTTCCTAAATAAACAGCCCCATTTCCCCGAAGGAATCCCAGACATTTCCATCAAAACAAAATAAAAACTCACTGGAACTTAGTAAGTTGGAATTGACAAGCACAAGTCCAAGGGAAATGCGGATATGAGCAGATGACATCCTTAAGTATGTGTTGCCCTTGACAGCTTTAGTAAATATTTCCATCTAAATTGCAGAGCTTTGTGCTGTCTGTTTGGCTCTTAGTAAAATTGTTTCCCTGAAAATAGAATATATGCTAATTCTCAGTGTTCTCATTGCTTTCAAGTAAAGCAGGTTATCAATATTATGTGCCATTTTGGTTTCTGTTTGATAATGATAAATGTTGACATGCTTCTTCGAACATCTATTTACTGCATATGTTGCTTTCTGAAAGATTGAAACAAAGTGGATTATTTTTTGGAAATGGCATTTTCTCATCTACATATCGATGGCCACCTTTTATTGATATATATTACTAATATTTATTCATATATATTACTAATGCACATATGTGTATACAATGTACATTTTAAGGTCCATGTGCAAAATAAAAGGTACTGTCTATTTCCAAATAGATTGAATCTAAAACTCTCAGGACTCTCAGCTCTGGCTTCAGCCAAGCAGACACGTGGAAGTGGAAGGCCCTTGATATTAGAAGAGACATCAAAGGTCATCAGAAGATCCCAAACCTGACAGCTCTAGAAAAATACTACACCTGGCACAGCAGCTGCAATTAGGACATTTTCAATAGTTCATTCTAGAATCCATCTGGTTTCTTCAGGGGCTTATCGGATTTGCCTGGGGAGCTTAAAAAGACATAGATCTCAGCCCCTATTTTGGTCTAGAAAATAAAAATATCTGGAAGAGAGTCTTGAAAAACCTCAGCCAGATCTGAGAATCACTGATATGGTCCAACCACCTTCATGATTTTGTTAAGTCTTCAGATTTAGAGTCAGAAGCAAGCAGGTCTTGTTAACAACTCATTATCTTTTACAAATTTATTATTTTTAGTTTAGAGTTGTGGGGTACATGTGAAGATGTGCTACATAAGTATATTGCATGGGGGCCAGGTTTGGGCTTCACGCAAGTCTTCTCCCTACCTCGTAGTGAGCGTGGTATCCAATGGATGGCTGTGTATCCCTTACTCCCACTCCCTCCTTTAGCTGTGCCCAGAATCTGTTATCCCCACCCTTGTGCCTATATGCCCAATGTTTGGTGCCCACTTATGAGTGACAACATGCAGTATTCAGTTTTTTGTTTCTGTGATAGTTCACTTAGAGTGATGGTCTCCCGCTGCATCCACAATGCTGCAAAGGACATAACTTTGTTCTTCTTTATGACTGTGTAGTATTCCATTGTGTATATTACCACATTTTCTTTATGTAGTCCACTTTCAATGGGCATCTGGGTTGATTCCATGTTTTTTGCTATTGTGAGTAGTGCTGCAATAGATATACACACGCAGATATCTTTGGTAGAGTGATTTATATTCTTCTGGGTATATACTCAGTAGTGGGATTGTTGGGTCAAATGTCAGCTCAATTTTTCATTCTTTGAGAAATCTCCACAATGGTTGAACTAGCTGACATTCTCATCAACAGTGCAGAAGCATTCCTTTTTCTCTGCAGCTTTGCCGGCACCTACTGTTTTTTGACTTTTAAAGGTAGCCATCCTGACTAGTGTGAGGTGGTATCTCATTGTAGTTTTGATTTACATTTCTCTGATGATTAGTGAAACTGAGCACCTTTTCATATTTGTTAACTGCATATATGTCATTCTTTTTGAGAATTGTCCATCCATGTCCTTTGTCCACTTTTTAATGAGGTCCCCCCCCACTGTCAATTCTTGGAGTTCCTTATAGATCCTGGATGTTAGAACTCTGTCAGATGCATAGCTTACAAATATTTTTTCCCCATTTTGTGGGTTGTCTCTTTACTCTCTTGATGGTTTCCTTTGCTGTGCAAAAAGGTTTTAGCTTGCTGAAGTCCCACCTATCAATTTTAGATTTTACTGCATTTGCTTTTGAGGACCTGGTCATGAATTCATTGCAAAGGCTGATTCCAGGAGAGTGTTCTCTAAGCTTTCTTCTAAGATTCTTATAGTCTGAGCTTTTACATTTAAGTCTTTGATCCATTTTGAGTTAATTTTTATATATAGTGATAGGTAGGAGTCCAGTTTCATCCTTCTGCATGTGGTTAACTAGTTTACTCAGCACTATTTGCTAAATATGGTTTCCTTTCTCTAGTGTTTGAAAAATCAATTTTCTTGAAAATCCAGTTGTTAGGCTGTTTGTGAATGTGCCCACATCAATAGACCAGACCCCTCACTTTTTATCTGATGGGCATCGTGTTCTGTGGTTTTCAATATTCTCCCACAATGGCCTCCGTCTGCTCAAAGCAACAGCAGAACACATTTTGGGTCGAATGAAATTAATAAACTTGGATTACAGGCTTTTTATTTTCAGACAAAGAAGGGGAAAAAGTGAATTCCATTCAGAAGAGAAAAACCAGGACCTTTTTTTCCTTCTTGCTTCTAAACATTGGTAGTTTTAAGAAGTGATGTTAGATCAGAACAAAAACTATTGTTAATTCTTTTTTTTTGAGTTTCTATCTTCATCGGTCACCCAGGCTAGAGCTCAGTGGCATGATTATGGCTCACCACAGCCTTGACCTCCTCCTGGGCTCAGGTGATCCTTCCGCCTCAGTCTTCTGACTAGCTGGGGCTGTAGGCATTCACCACCATACCCAGCTATTTTTTTCAATTTTTTGTAGGGAGGAGGTCTTGTTATGTTGCCGAGACTGCTCTCTAATTTCTGGATTCAAGCAATCCTCCCACCTCAGTCTCCCAAAGTGGTGGGATTACAGGCATGAACTACTGTACCTGGTCTGAATTAGAAAGTTCTTCATTGCCATTCGATGGAATCAGTACTGCATTAAATCCAAATAGGCAATAGGTACTGAAGCTCTTTACCTTCAAGCGGTTTTTGTGGCTAACTACCCTGACACTTATATTTGTCCTAGACCCAAAACTAAAGGCCAAATGCCACCATGCCGCAGTGTGGTGACAGGAATCAGGAGACATGAACTCATTGTTTCTGTAGCCATGAGATTCATTTTCAGCTACATCCTCTCTGCCCTCCACTTATGGGTATAAAATTTGAATGCTTTGATGGTGAGTGATTCTGATCCTCACAGTGAAGGAGAATGATCCTTTCCCACTTGTCTGATGAGAGAGCAAAGCTGGGAGGGAGGTAGGCCCAGCACCCTGTGCCTGAAGTTGTGAGGGTGCCTGTGCACGTGTGCCCACAGGTGTGATGCTGAAGGTCACAAGGGCTTGATAAAGAATAATACGTGCATTTTTTAGAAACGGACTTTATTTTAGAGCAGCTTTAGGTTTATGGCAACAAAACTGAGCACAAGGCACAAAGGGATCCCATATGCCCTATGTCCCCACACGTGCTCAGCCTCCCCCATAATCAACACCTTCACCAGAGTGGTGCATTTGTTACAACTGATGGGCCTACGTTAAACACGTATGCCCTTCTTAGCCTCTTGGCTAAGATCAAGTGTAGGATCCCATTTTATGGCCAATTGATGGACCCCTCTATCTCGCCAAATAACTCATCTATCTCTCCAAGTAACTCTACGGTTACTTATATACCGATGAGAGTTCCTTTTTCTGGAAACTAACTCTATTTTTGATTTGGTAGATCTGATAGGATCAAGCCCGTGCTGAGAAGTTCTGGAGGCATGATTTCCTGGTGTCCCATGGTCAAGCTCAAGCATCCCTTTTCTCCTGGAGCTCAGAAGCAAAGCAGGAGCTGTTTTTAAAAAGGTATCTAATTGATACAGCTTTTTCTAGTTTGGTGGGATCAGGGTTCCTAAATTGCAGTTCTGGAGCTACACTGCCAGCCTGAGATCCACGAGGTGGCAGAGGACACAATAGCATGGTGCCGGAGAACTTGGGGAGGCCAATAGCTGTGGAGTCCCAAGTAGAGTTACCGCTCTCTCAACTCAGTGGACTGGTGAGCCTAGTCCCCAAGGAGTGTTATAGCTCTCTCAGCTCGTCCCGTCCAGTTCTTCCAGTTCAGCGAGTCCTGTTCTTTTAGTTCAGCAGGTTCTGGATTCTTGTCTCACACGCTACAAGAATAAAGAGCATGCACATTGGACAGTGAGTAAATCCGAGTTTATGAGGAGACAGGAAAACTCATTGGAGAGTGAGTAAATCGGAGTTTATCAGGAGACAAGTAACTCTCAGCAGTGAGAGGAGACCCCAAAGTGGGTTGCTGGCAACGTGGCTGAGTTCAGGGGTTTATCCAGGCCCAGAATGAGGAAGTGCATACAGATTGGCTGGTGGGCAGGCTTGAAAAATGCACCAATCAGAAAGAGGCACTATAGAGTAAAGGACCAATCAGGAGAAGATTGAAAAGGGACAATCAAGAAGCATGTGCAAGAGGAAGGAAGTCCGTGGACTAGAGAATAGGTGTTCTCTCTCCAGTCTGTGAACTCCACTTAGAACTCGTAGCAGGCAAAATGGGATGTTTTCCCAGGACCGCCCTACCTGTCTGCATAACTGATTTCTGCCTTCTCTCCTGTCTCATATTCTTCACTGCATGTGATATGGCCATGCACACCCCCCAGGGCCTGTGTCATCCTCCTGTGTTGCTTTTATATGTAGAGAGTTGTAAAGTTGATTTACTCTTCCTTGATATATTTTGAGGGTCCACTGAGTGATTGTCCACCTTTCCTACATTTTCTTTCCTCAACCCGTTGGGCTGATGCATAGACATCATAGTGTCAACTTATTTAAGATTTTTGTCTCCAAGTAAAATACAAATATCCCTTAGGAATGGTAAAACCCTAGAGTAACTAACTCACTAAAAATATCACATTTGGCCTGTATCCCCGAGCCTTGGGAGGCTGAGGTGAGTGGATTGCCTGAGCCCGCGGGTTTGAGACCTGCCTGGGCAACTTGGCAAGACCTCATCTCTACAATAAATCAAAAAATCAGCCAGGCGTGGTAGCCCATGCCTATAATTCCGGCTACTCGGAAGGCTGAGGCAGAAGGATCGCTGGAGCCCAGCGGGTCGAAGCTGTGGTGGCCGGGAGTAGCCACTGCACTCCAGTCTGGGCGACAGAGTGGGACTCCAACAACAACAACAACGACAACAACAAAAACCACCTTTGCACGGGTTTTTACAATTTGCACATTACTTTCACACATATTAATGCTTAACTTACATAATAGTATAAATTATAGCAACTCCAAGGTGATAATGGAGATGAGGGAGCAGGTGAGGTGGCTCACACCTGTAATCCAAGCACTTTGGGAGCCTGAAGTAGGAGCATCCTTTGAGGCCAGGTGTTCAAGATCATGGAGATGGAGTTAAAGAAGTATTGTGTGCTAGACAACATTTTCTAAATGTGTGCAGGTCATCTCACTTAAAGTCATTTGCATACTCTACAGTCATTCATTGAATTTATACACATTATAGCATATAATCCTCTCAACATTTTTTTTTTATTTTTGAGTTGGAGTCTCACTCTGTCACCCAGGCTGGAGTGCAGTGGCACACTCATGGCCACCACAGCCTTGACCTGCTGGGCTTA
Source organism: Tarsius wallacei (assembly GCA_963574415.1). Lineage (NCBI taxonomy): Eukaryota > Metazoa > Chordata > Mammalia > Primates > Tarsiidae > Tarsius > Tarsius wallacei. Next base: position 13,470 of record CAUYQG010183894.1, read on the forward strand.
GGCTATCCTTCCACCTCAGCCTTCCAAGTAGCTGGAACTACAGGTGTGCACCACCATGCCCAGCTAATATTTTGTGATTTATTGTGGAGATGAGGTCTCACCAAGTTGCCCAGGCTGGTCTTGAACTCCCGGGCTCAGGCAATTCTCTCGCTTTGGCCTTCCAAAGTGCTGGGATTACAGGCTGAGCCACTGCTCTCAGTCTTGTCCACATTTTTGTAATGTAATTATTATTTCGACTCTACAGGTAAGGAAACTGAGGAACTGAGATTAAATGGCACCTGGATAGTAATCAGAGGGGTTAAGTCCAAGCCTTTCTGGGAGGCAGAGTTTGAGAGTGTGGAGAGTGGAGGGAACACAGGCCAGGTTGCCTTCCAGAGGCAGTAGACCGGGAAGAAGGTGGAAGGGGGTATTGACAAGGGAAACAAAGGGGTCTCTGGCTTGTTCTCTTCATGTTTTGGTCTTTTTTGGTTTCTATTACTAGATAAGGATATAAGGTGGGGCTGTGTTCTTGAAGGACTGTTCTCTCAGCTTCTTTTTTGAGTTAGGTTCTCTCTCTGTTGCCCAAGGCTGGAGTGAAATACAGTGGCACAATCATGACTCACCATAGCCTCAACTTCCTGGGCTCAGGTGATCCTTCTGCCTCAGCCTCCCAAGTAGCTAGGACTACAGGTGTGTACCACCACACCCAGCTAATTTTTTGATTATTGTTATTTTTTTTATAGAGAGACAAGTTCTTGCTATTGCTGTCCAGGTTGGTCTTGAACTTCTGGCTTCAAGTAATCCTCTGGCTTAGCATTCCAAAATGTTGGGATCACAGGTGTGAGCACCCCCCACCCCCCAGCCTACTACCTTATCTTTTACCTAACACAACAAGAAATTATTAGGGACATTAAAGTAATAATCCATTCTATTGTTACTTCTTGTAATCTCCCAGGATAGAAATTAAGAGAGATTACCAGACATAGCAGCAAAGTTGATTCAGTTTATGCACAAGAAAGCCAGCAGAGTAAGGGGAAAGAAATGGACTTTCCTCTATAAGGAATGAGGGGTAAATTTATAAAACTTTTTTTATAGGGGTAAGGTCTGTCAGGGCATGTATAGGTGGGGCCCATTTAGTGCCTGTGCAGAGGGTAATTATGCCTCCTCATATATCACATGAAGCATTAAAATTTTAAATCTCCACCCCTGGGTGTGATTTTTAGCATTAAAATGAGCAAGGGATAATCAGAAGTCAAAGTTTGGGTTCGCTGTGCATGCAGGGCTTTGGGAAAATCTAGTCCCCCTAAAACAAGAACATGTAGTTACAAGTTCTTGGGTCATTGTTGCCGATTGGCTGTTGGTTAAGCAAACTAGAGCTTTCATGAGGGGCTTTTGTTCCTCTCTTCTGGACTATGTCAATAATAGGGAGCCTGCCTGGTCTACCTGTCTCACTATTCTCTATTTTTAAGAAGGGTGGGTCTTTTCCTGCCCTCTCAACATATATGAAACATGGTGATACAAACCCAAAGAACCTGAGCTTATAACTGAATTTGCTGGGCTAACCTAGAAAGTGTTGTTTCCTCTTGTAATTAAGCATCTCAGTCTTAAAATGTGTTTTTTTTTTTTCATTATTGAGTCAGAGTCTCACTCTATCACCCAGGCTGGAGTGCAGTGGCATAATCATGGCTACCGCAGTCTTGACCTGCTAGGCTTATATAATTCTTCTGCCTGTAATCCCAGCACTTTGGGAGGATGGGCCAAGAGGATTGCCTGCGTCTGGGAGCTAAAATATATTTCAAAGGATTTTTTTCCCCTCTCTCTTAATCTTAAGCCTTGAAGCATGTTTTAGAAACTTCTTTGCACCTTACATGCTTACCTGACTGTATGCTTGCAATCTCGGGCTAGTCTTAAAACAGCCTGACTGCCAGACCTTCCCACTTGGGAGGAGGCATGAGTCAGTTGATCCACAACCTGACTGCAGCTAAGATAACACTAACCAGACCTTCAGGAGGACCACCACCCAAGATAAGCCATCTAGATACACCCTGTGCCACACCTGCATGTTTCCCCATACCAAGTTTCCCCCTTTAAACCTTTGCCATCAGCCTAAAAATCTGAAATGGTTTCTTTGAGACATGAGCCTAGCCATTCCCTCATCTTCTGACTTTTGTGATACAATCATCCTCTGAGGAGAGTAGAAGTGGGAATGGGCAGAGAAAAAATTTTGAGCTGAGCCATTGTTCAAGAACCAGCTCAAGTGCTCCCTCTTCCCTAACATCATCTGTGAATGGTAGCACAACTCTCTTCTTACAACTCCACAGCCTGTGTTTGCATCTTGGAGGTAGTGGGCAATCACTTCACACATTCTGCTCTACTTTTAGAGTTATTTATACACAGACGTGGATTCCTTTTCTAGGTTACCAGCTATCCTGGAGGAATATCCCCTTTTAAAAACATCTTCATTATCTTTGTATCAGATATAGCACAAAACACAGTGAAGTGCTGCTAACAGGACCACAGTAAATACTCATTGAACCAACAAAAGTAAGAAAAGTGAGATGATTTTAAGCCTGAGGCTTGTATCTCACAAAGAACCCTCCCAGTGTAAAAGAAAACAAGATGTGAACAGATGCTACTGGGGACCCTCCGGGGGGAGTAGAGAATTATCCAGTAAATGTGCCAAAAAAGTTTCCCGCAGAAGAAATTCAACCTCAGAAAGCAATGGGTAACAGATTTAGGATCGAATGAGGTACAAATTACATACGAATGCATATCTTTATATATTCATTTATGTATTTGATTCATCAAATTGAAATTTGCACAATAAATCTAAACTCATGGCATAAATTCAACAGAATAGTAACAAAATGCAAAGAAACCACTGGCTGTATGAAATTTCTGTAAATGACTGATATTTATCCAATTTCTGAATAAATGTGAACATTAAAAGTCATGTTGCACAGACCCCCCAGCTCCATTGTGTGGCCATTTAATGACCATGCCCAGCCCTCCTGTTCTAGGCTACATACTTGGTTCATCTTATTAATTGCATGGACATTGTCCCTGTGGTATGTGCAGTAGGTAATAGAGATTGGCTGCGTTAAAATCAGAAAGGTGGTAGATGATTCAGTTAACTCTAATGTCCTTAAATGTTGTGATACCATTCTTTACTTTGAGTCTTTACTTCAGTCTTTACAATCCAAATTGAGTTGAAGGTAAAGGCTGGACCTATTAATAATCAACACATTGAACTCACTTGACTTGTGAAAAATAAAAACAGAGCTCATTTAGGAAGCGATGCTTGCAGTTTTCTGCAATTAAAAATGATTACTAACAATGCTGGCATCAACTGCAGGGGTCCCCTGTTTTCAAGTGTAATTGCAAGGATGAATTGGGTATTTGCAATCTGCTCACTAGAGGGAGTTAGACACTAAAAAGCCGGGTCTTCAGGGACAGTTAAACTGGATCTAATGCAGCAAATCCCAAGGTTTTAGGAGACTAGCTGTCAGACTTCCTGTGGCCGAGCCATCCTTTCATAGAGTAAAAAAAAAAAAAGGGTGTTCCTTATTAGTATGTTCAGCAAATCAGAATGATTTCTAAACTGTTTTTCTAATTTCAAATAACTGTTCACTATAGGAAAATAGAAAAGTACCTCACAACATGCAGAACACTTACATCCATCTGTAACCAAGCAAGATTTATATTAGGTTTAACCATAAGGACTTGTTGGCAGTTGAACACTCTTGCATCCAAAACGACAATTTCATATAATTTAACTTAATACTTTGGCATCTATTTATTTTTTCCTATGCATAGTATGGTGACAGTTCTTTCTTTTTTCACTTAATGTTATAGAGAGATTGTGAATTAAATATTGATATATCAATATGTTACTTATTAGTTTATGTGTTAATCAATCAAAACTTTATTTGAAATTGCTCATTCTTTCTTGCCTGTAATATGTTTTGGCTACATAAGAGCAATAAAAAGGTAACATTAGCTGGGTATGGTGGCTCACACCTGTAATCCTAGCACTTTGGGAGCTGAGACAAGAGAATCTCTTGAGAGCAGGAGTTTGAGACCAGCCTGGGCAACATAGTGAGACATCATCTCTACAAAAAGTCAAAAAATTAGCTGAGCATGGTGGCATGTGCCTTTACACACACACACACACACACACACACACACACAAAGTAAAAACTAAAAAGGCAACATTAAATTGGACTGACTACTCTTGTGTTAAACAGTATGTGTGACAGAAAATAAAGAAAATGCCCTGATTTCAAGGCCTTTGTAATCTAACTGTGGAAATGAGATTAATGGTGTTGCAGGAATGAATAAAAGTGAAACAAAAACACCAGTATAAGGGGGTCTGAGGAGAAATAAGGATTAGCTGAAATTTTCAACAGGCTTCCTGGAAGAAGCAGAGTTTAGGATGCAGTTCTAAGACATTTGGGACTGGATTTCACTTTCTCATGCTATGTCCCTAGCATTTGGGGTAAGGCATGGAATGCAGTTGGTTTTTAAGAAAGCCAGTGCTTCTGCCCTTTGTATATAAAGAAGGTACTACTGACCTCTAGATGAAGTGTTGTTGGAGATATCTTCCAGTCGTGTGAGGAGACCATTTACTCTTGTATGAGGGTTTCCTATCATGTTTTTGTTAGAGGGGTAGGTAAGTTCTGGAATACTGTCTAGGGCCACAGATCAGAGCGAAGGGTGAATTGACTCTTGCTACAGTTGAACTTTTAACCTGCACTTCATAAGCATGGAATGAGCTAATCTATCACAGATAATATATAAAATATGCTAAGCACTAGTGTACGACGTCTGGAAATGAGGACAAATATATGAAATATGACTTCTAAGATCCAGCAAAAAAAGCAGTTAAAAAAAAAAAGAGAACTCTTAGGAGCTGGGAAGATATTTGGTTATGGATGCCTCCCCCACCCCCTGTATCTTCTTTCAAAATTCTAACACAAAATCCTGCTCTGAATAAAGTGGGAGGCAACAATGAAAATAACCATGCAGGATCAGCCCGTCATTTAAACTGCCTCACAGAATTTGAAACTGTATTCTGGTTTTAATTTTTTCATATGACCAGTGCTGGCTTCCAGCCATGCATCGTCTTAAGTTGGAAACGTCTTGCCAGGCGGAACACTGCTGGCGGTTATTAGAACTGCCAGTCTCCTCAGTACGCGGGTCTCATGGAGTCAGCTGTTTTCCATGGGCCTGGGGCTGGGGTAATGAACTTATATGCAATGTTTTTAAATTTTGTGACTAGGTAACCACATTTCCCAGCTTTGTGGGTTATACAAAATATATAACCAAGTTTATTCAAGATATAAAATCTGGTTGCAGTTTCCTATATCGTATCCCAAACACTAAAGCGGCTTAAAGATTTACCATGAGTGTTGATCAGGACATTAGCAACCGCAATCTCCTACCAGATTAAGTAGTAGTTAATTGCAGCGATGGCAGAAAACAAGAAAACATGGAAACTTCCTGAAATGTTATTGGAAATTGTTGCACAAAGAACATGGTATTGAGAGTTGAGTTCTGTGTGACAGCAGCTGCCGATTAGCTCTATGTCCTTTGTTGAGTAACTTACCACTTCTGGCCTCCTTTTCCTTATCTGTAAAATGGGTAGGTTGAACTAGATGATCTAAGATCCTTTCTTGGCCTGAAATTGTAAGCTTCATGTGTAATAGCTTGTCCAATAGATTTTAGGTATGAATAATTCTGAAACTATCTGTATACTAGTCTTGAAAAAAAAGTAGGTTTCTGGTTGAGGAAAAAAAATGCATGATTTATATTTCACACTTCTACCCAAAGGTAGCACCACTAAAAATTAATCAAAAGGCAACTGGGCATGGTGTCTCAAGCCTGTAATCCCAACATTTTGGGAGGCCAAGGCCAGAGGATCGCCTGAGCCCACAAGTTCAAGACTAGCCTGGACAACTTGATGAGACCTTGTCTCTACAATAAACCAAAAAATCAGCCGGGTGTGGTAGTTCACGCCTGTAGTTCTGGCTACTTGGAAGGCTGAGGCGGAAGGATCGCCTGAGCCCAGCAGGTCAATGCTGGGATGGTCGTGAGCAGGCTGCTGCACTCCAGCGTGGGCAATGGAGTGAGACTCTCACTAAAAAAAAAAAAAAAAAAAAAAAAATTAAAAGGCAACCTACAGAATGGGAGACTATATCTGCAAACCATACATCTGATAAGGGCTTAATATGCAAGATATATATGAAACTCAAACAGCTCGGTCGCAAAAAAGCCAATAGCCTGATGTGAAAATGGGCCGAGGACCTGAATAGTCATTTCTCAAAACAAGATATGCAGATGACCAACAGGTATATGAAAAGGTCTCAACATCACTAAGCATCAGGGAAATGCAATTCAAAACTACAATGAACTATCATTTCACACCTGTTTCATTTTCCCAATTAGATTACAAATGCCTATGACCAAAAGGGCAAAACAAGTGTTGGGGTGGCTGTGGAGAAACAAGCCTTTGTTACACCATTGGTGGGAATGTAAATTGGGACAACCATTATGGAAAGCAGTAAGGAGATTCCTCAAAAAAGTAAAAATAAAGTAAAAGTACCCTATGATCCCGCCATCCTATCTCTGGGTATTTATCTAAAGGAAATGAAATCAGTATCTCAAAGAGATATCTGCATTCCCATGTTCATTATTCACTATTCACAGCAGCCAAGATATGAAAACAACCTAAGTATCCATCAACAGATGAATGAATAAAAAAGGTAGTGTGTACACACACACAGTGGAATGCTATTGAGCCTAAAAAACAGAAAATCCATACACTCGTGACAACCTGGATTAATTTGGAGGACATTATGCTAAGTGAAATAAGCCAGACACAAAATGACAAATATTGCATGATCTCACTTATACATGGAATCTAAAAAAGCCAAACAAATGAAAATAGAGATGCAAATGCTGGTTGCCAGAGGTTGGGGATGAGGAAATGGGAAATATTGGTCAAAAGGTACGATTCTGTTTTGCGGGATGAAAAAGTTCTGGAAATCTATTGCACAATATGTTGACTATACTTAATAATACTGTATCGTATACTTGAAATTTGCTGAGAATGGATCTCAAGCTCTCATGACACACACAAAATGGTAATTATGTATGGTAATAAGTATGTTAATTAGCTTGATTTTGGTAATTATTTCATAATGCACACATGTATATAGATAGATAGATATCAAAAAGTCACATTGCTTATCTTAAATATATACAAGTTTTATTTGTCACTCAAACTGGAGAAAAATCAATAGAACTTCTAATATTTTGTATCTTTGACTTAAAAATAGTCATTTCTTGCTTTG